>JAQIVZ010000424.1:0-69063 GCA_034700945.1 Arrhopalites spinosus
GCTGACTACCAAACTGGGCCTCTAATAGAGACTGGGCCTATATTGGAGATTGGGCTTCTAATAGAGATAATACGGTATATATACTAATACATGTGTACAAAAAGTAAAATTATTTACATTTTCATCCTCTAATTGTGTTATGTACAGTCTCGCCTCCACAAGTCTTTGAGTCAAATCCTGGACTCTGTAATTTAACACAAGATAAAATTCAATTTAATGTCCCAAATTTCAGCTTGATTGAGAGGACATTTAATTGAAAAAAAAAATTCTTCATAAATTAAAAAGATTTCCTCTTTTTGACATTCTATTAATTTTTGAGCATATTCTTTTTAAAAAAATATATTTCAAAATAATAACTTACTGATTAGACAGCTGAGTCGTCTCGACCTGACGCTGAAAAAATATTAGTTTACAAAAAAATTATGAAAATGATTTTGACTCGTCACATTTACATGAAAATGATTTCAATTTGACAGTGAAAATAGAAACAAGCATTTAATTAACAATTTATTATTCCTCAAATTAATTCAGAGCAAACAAATACTTTTAATGAAAAAAACTAGCTAATCTCTTATTTGTTTTTAGTCTTCCGTGCAAATTACATGAAGTATTAATTAATTGGTAAAGTTTCAACAAAAAAAAATTAAAGTTAAGCATTCTATACAATCACTTTGCATTACAGTTTAAGCTCAACTTAAAGGAATAGATTGAAGCCAATATTTATGGTACAAACATTGGTAATTAAAAAGTTGGTTAAAAGTTTTTTAACTAAAAACAATGAACGTGTAATGTTTAATATTACAAGGTTAGAGAAAACATAAAGAATAATGCGTTTACCTGTTCAGCCAACTATTTAGTTGTGTTAGAAAAAGGGGGTTAATATCATTAATTAAAAATGGGTTATGATTTTTGTTTCTAAATACTAATATTATTTTATAAATAAAAACATTTTGTTTAAACTTACTTTGAGCAACTTGTCTTCTAAACATTGATTTAACTTTTGAAGTTTTTCATGAGCTTCTAATAATCTGTACACAAAAAGGAAAAACAACGAAAATCAATCGATCAGTCTTTGTTTTATTAATAAATTATGCTTGATGTTATTTCGGTTGCACATTTACAACAATAAAAAGAAACCAAAAGAAAATTGATTTTCAATAGAATAAACTGATTTCTTCCCTGATGAATTAATTTAATAAAAAAAGTAAAATAATAATGTAATCCCAACGTACTTAATAGAATTTCACATTGATTTTGTATTGTACTCGTTGGTTATAAAAACTAATGGAAGGTGTAATAATAATATTATTTTATAGTTTCAAATAAGTACTAGAAAAATGATTTCAATTTAGGGCACACAAGGGATCAACGAAAAAAACATAAAAAATGGGTATGTCATGTCACGTCGTTCAATAAATCAGTCCCTTGTACCCGTCAAACCAAAAGTGAGAGAGAAACCATGGCCGGTAGTCTTTTTTGACCGTAACCTTCAACGTAAACAAAAAAAACCGAAACGTAAAGAAAACTCTCAAAAGAGAGAGAGAGTCAGCTGTTGTTGTACAATCCTAATGAAAATATTATTGTTGTATACATAGACAACATAACATGAAAAGGAAAATAATGATTTGTGTATATATATATATATTGACATTGATCGCCTTTTTCACTCATTGTGTATAATAATACTACTACAATATGTACTTTTTTGGTGATGATGACTTTGAGAGAAATAATGGAAAAACGTGTCTGACACCTTACCTGCCGTATTTATCCTGCCATGGATCGACGAGCACCACCAATTGTTCCTCTTCCATTGGAATTCCTCCAAATTGGTAGACTGGCATGAGAGTTGAACTTATTTTTGATTAATTTTTATTTTTTATTTTTCACCATTAATCCCCCCGTCCGACGATGATGATGATGTGACGAGAGAGGAAGAATTTTAACAACATGTCGTCACATGACTAATGTGACTACTCACATGGGAATTATTTAATCAAATGTAATTACTTTTTATCCCTCCATTATTTCCTCTCTCCCTTTTTTTATTATTATTCGTCAAATGTCTCGTTCCAGGATCAACTATAATTAGTATAATCACGTCTCATAAAATTCATTTATGGACTATCCCAGGCAAAATGTGGATTTTTTTTGTTGTTGTTGTTGTGACTCTCGACTCGGTCTCACATCGTGATGATAATGTTGATGTTGTTGTTTTCGAAAATATAAAAAAGGAATAAAATGATTCAATCCTTTTATTTGTTTCTTTATACTAATAATTTACTTCTTCTTTTTTACTATTATTATTATTAGTATCCGTAATCCGCATCGGTCGAGTTCAATTCACTAACTTGAATCTTGCATCGTCGTTACTTTGATGATGATCATTTGCTGTAAGTAGTATTCTTGAAATTTTTATTGTACAAGATGAAAACAATAAAAATAGACTGAAATCTTGTCATTTCTTTTTAAAAATCGAAATAATTATCGTAAAAAAACGAAAGTTTCACTAAAAGCTTTTCTCTGATATTTAATTAATATCAATTTTCTGACGAAAAAGAACTGAACAATATAAATGGAATTGAAGAATCAAATGAACAAATGGCTTTTTTTTTCTTGACAAAAGTTGATTGATGTAGTAATTAATTTGATGAAAGAGGATGTTGAAAGAAAATCACTTTTTTTGTAAAAAATAAAATTCCTTTTTTTTTTACTTTTCCCCGCCTCCAGTCTCCAGTGTCACTTGTCTCTTTTGGAAATAATTGAATTATGCTTCATTTTTTCCCAAAAACTCTTTGAGCCTTTTTTATTTAATTTTTATTTACTAAAAAAACAAGTAGTGATGACTGTCGTTGATTTAAATTGTATTAATTTTTTTTTAGTTGGAAGCATGTGTGTGTTAGAGAGAGAGAAAGAAATTTTATTTTATTTTGTGTTTTCAGTCTTGAGTAAAATTTTCAATTTGAATTCTTGTTGAAATATATATTTATTTATTTTATTCTTCAAGATTGACAAACCTTCAAGTCCGAGTTTTGTGACAGAGTCAATGTCACACACAAGACACACAACTTTCACTACAACAACAACAAACAAGACTGACGGAGAAAGAGAGAGAGAGAGAGAAAGGAGAGACTGAGGACAGGGGGAATGGTAATACAAGTATGAGTAAATGGAGAACTAAACTGAGAACTACATAGACTATCTTTCTACTGTGTGGTGATTATTGATCTCCAAAATCCCACCACCATCTCTCCCTCTCCCTCTTCAGCCAGCCCTGGAGTCAGTGGAGAAAACCGCAGAGAAAGGCGGCGAACATTTTCTCGCAGAGAAATGACTCCCCTCCTTCGTCTTCAACTTTTTCCAAAGTTTTTAGCCGAAATTGTAGCCACACTGGAAAAGTCGGCGTAAAGAAAACTCATGACTCCCCCCACTCAGCTTTCTCTCAGGTCCTGTACAAACTTGTGTAGTCTGTACATTGCAGAGAGTCTCTCTCTCTCTCTCTCTCACAACCTAGAGAGAAAAAATCTTTTACGCTTTGTCTCTTGGTCTTTGCAATCTCAATCATACTGCAACGTCCGTCACCCCCCTTGTCCCTTTTCCCTACCAAAATTTCCTGTAGTTGGTTGTGGCGTGTGTCCTTTTTTTGTTTTAAATTGCGAATTCTCTTTTCATTCCAATCTCGAATTTCTCTTTTCCAAAAGGAAAGGAGAAAGCACAAGCTAGCTCTCTGGTTGACCTGACCTTGTCATATAAAATTTTGAAGGGTACATATATCTGTACATTTCCATATATGGAGACCACAAGGACCACTTTATATTTTGTAAGAGATGAAAAAAGACTCTCACTCTCAAATTCATTCAAAAGTTGAAGCCACATAATCTCCCCTACGAACAAAAACCCTTTTTTGGCAACTCAATGTCGATAGAGAGAGAAAAGGGGGAGAAATTTTGAGTTGGACATCCATGCGCAAACAAAATCTTCTCCCGAAAGGGAGAGAAATCTCCCCATCATAATACACATCAGAGGGAGAGAGAGAGAGGCCATAGGTATAAAGGGTAAAAATTTTCAAAAAAAAAAAAACTTTCTCTTTCTTCCCTTCGTGAGCTGAGATTTCTCCATAAGATGTACAATGTGTATTAATAAGAAAAGAATTGTTTTTTTTCTTGAGACAAAAATCTAAAATTAATAAAGATATTAGTATGGATCTCTACAACTCTCAACTTTTTACCTCTTTGTTTATTTCTTCCACAATCTTTTGTTAGTTGAAACGACAAACTAAAATTCTTTATTCTTTCTCTCTAATGTTATACACACTAAAACAGAACAACGAGTTCATCCTTTGCGGTTTTCCCTTTTTTTTAAAAAAAAACTTTTTTTTGTACCAAACTACCAACAAATTTTATGGTGATAAGACTCATGGAAAAACAGAAAAGACCCTCTCTGTGTCTCTAGGGATTCACAAAAAAAAATCCTCATCTTGTATTAGAGAAAAAAGGGAAAACTGGCAAGACAATAAGATGCTGATGGATATAAGGATATGCATGTGAAGGGGTTGAAAGTGGAAATGATAAAGGAAAAAAACGTAATCTTCAAGTACAAAAAAAATCCCTTCAGTCTCCACTTGAAGACCGTTGAGAAAAACTGGAATTTTTTATTGTTTTCTTCTACCCTTTTCAAAAAAAAGACTGAATGAGAAAGAACTGAATAGAAAATGGGATTCAAGAGAGAGAGAGAGAGTTCAAAAAAAAGGCTTCACTTTTTATTCTCAAACTTCTTTTTTTATGCAGAAAGACCAGGAGACGTGAATTAGAACAAAGAATTGTTATAAAAAATTTTACATGTAGAATTTTCTCTACAATTTAGACTAAAATGAATAGTTAGTTGACAATAGACCCAAAAACTTTTAACAAGAGGAATCAGAATCAATGCTTTACTTTACTATACCTTGAGAATTAAAATAACAAGAGAAAGAGAGAGAAAGTCGATGCCCCGTGTCGTGTAGGAAGAAGAAAAAGGTTTCTTCAAATAATAATTTGTAAAACCACCTTAAATATCTCATAAGTATCTATCACACATTACATAACTCTGACTCGTCTCAAGCCTCTATCTCCATAGTTCGTGAGAATATGTGGATTTTAATTAGGATTATTTGCTCTCTCTCGAAACCTTTAGAGTTGAGAGGAGTTGACGGGAGGAGGGAAAGATTCCAGAAGATGTTTTATAACAGGAAAACCACTTGAATTGTGTGAGAGAACGGCATTGTGTGGGAACTTCATTAATTTAAATGGGTTTCCTTTTCATTAATTCAAATTCATTTCATTAATTGTCTTTCTCTCTCCATACATCCATATAACATTACTTTACGTAGGTACAATCCTTTACTCCTCCCCGAGAAACGAGAAATATTTTTATACCGGGGAAAGGTAAGAGAAGGGAAATGGAATTAAGGTGATTAATAATTATTTTCCCCAGTTTCTTGTACTTTTTTTTAGAACAAGTAGATTTATTTTAATTCAATAATTTCTTCATGTAATTGTACCCTATCAACACTTTACAATATTTCATGCGAGTCCCCATAATAATTATTTTTGCAAAGAAGACAAAAAGAAGGAGAAATTAATTGTACTGGGGGAGGAGGAGAGAACTTTAAAAATAGCTGCGCCTGTATTTTTAATGGACTTGCCTATTTATTCTTAAAAATAGATAGAAACCTCCGTACCCTCTCTCTCTCTCTCCTTCACACACAGTGGTACTCATACACCTGTATACATTTTAGTAGAGTATTGTATCATGAAATATTGGCAAAGTTTCCATTTTTTTATATAAAGTCATATATTATAATTCCATGAAGAATTTCTACAAAAAAAGAAAAGAGAAGAGGGGAGGGGGGCAGCGGCTCGGGATACATGATAATGGATTATATGTAAGAGAAATGGTTTTCAAAGGAAATAAATAAATGTAAAGCTCTGTCATAGTATGGAGTATTAAATATAGCTGTAAGGGAAACAGTTATAGCTTAATATGAAAGTGAAGAATTACAAAAATTGATATACTTCTTTCTCTCTTTGCAGTGTTGGCATTTTGGGCACTTTTAGGTTTGAAAACCGGTCTTTTGGGTTTTTGGTCAATTGACTTTTTGGTCTTTTGGTCTTTTGTATTTATCTATACGACATCTACGTACACTTCAATTCAATTAATAATAATTATTATTATTTAATAATAGCAATATTATTACTTTAGTTGATGAATTCGTAGTTAAATTGTTGATTAAGAAAATATTTCGAGTCCAGCACAACATAACTTAATTGAATTATATTTAATTAATTATTATAATTCAATTAGGTTGTAGTTTTCTGTAGTCAAAATTTTGTTACTTAATCAACAATTTAACTACGAATTCATAAAGTAAAGTAAGAATATTGCTATTAATAATATTATTAATTAAGTAATAATAATAATTATTATTAATTGAATTGAAATGTACGTAGATGTCGTATACAAATGACCAAAAAACCACTCCGTTTTGATATCCAAAAAACCAAAAAACCAGGGCAAAAATCCAAAAGCAAAAACCTGCCCTGCCAACACTGTCTCTTTGGCTATATCTCTGAACTGAAAGGAAGAGAGAGAGAGGATAATTATGTAAGCTCTTATGCAGGATAATTGCCGACTAGAACTACGAGTAATATATGGGATGGGATATATTGCCGAGTGCATAAATCAAACTTTACTCAATCATTGTGTGTGTAGTAATATCCCTACCCTTGTACGAGAGTAACGTTGTTGATACAGATATATAGACTAAAGCTTGGAGAGAATGGACCCCGATATGAATAGATGGGCGACACGCAATCCATTCAAAATGTACAGGGTACATCAACTTCCCCTCATTTTCCCAGGAGATCTACAACAAATATCTTCAAAAATTGTCATCTCTACTAGAAAAAGATTATCTTCTTTTTTTAGAAATCATTTTTCATTTAATATTCAATTTCTTTTCTTTAAACTCAAAAAAAAAATGTTGAAAGCTCATAAATGACTATGAATTTGACCTCAAATATTGCGGTATGCTTTCAGCTTCATATATAAAGTATATACATAAAAGATTACCTAACTGTTAACTACACCCTGTACATTTTCATCGATCATAAATCCCTGCAATCCCCGTTTCCTCTTTAATCCTCATTTTATCCTTTTTTCTTCCTTTTTTTCATCCATTCAAAATGTAACAGTCATATTACTGCTCATCATCTTGGAATGACTTCAAAAAAAAAATTATCCCTAATCATATTCTCAATTTTTATGCTCTTTTGCCATTTCCAAGAGGAAAAAAAGACTTTCACTTTGACTTTCTCTTTTTATGCAAGGAAAAAAAATTTAGAAAGAATTTCCTTTTTCACCGGTAATATGTACATATGCTTCAGCTATTCATAATCATAATTGTGTACGTGATGACGATCATGTTAGGCCACCCATGAACTAATGACATAAGAAGAGAGAGAAAAAAAGTTCATTAAATCATCTAAAAATCTTTTTAAAACCATCTTTATATGTACAAATCTCTCTCTCAACTTTCCATCTAAAAATACTCTCCATCATAATAATAATGAGCGTACCTTTCTTTCCCTAGACACATTTCAAGATGATGGAACTAGAGAGATTTCTAAATCATAAAAAAATCTCTTAAATCTTTTCCCCTTCCAATCCTTCCTATTAAATTCCTATCCTTAACTCTCAAAAGATTTGTAGGTTCGGTTCTATCTGTAGAAACAACCAAAACTATGGCTATAAAAAAAAATTCTCAAAATGAAATTAAACAAGAACTTCTCAAGAATGAGGACACCAGAAGAAAAAAAATATCTTAAAAAAAAATAATCATAATAATCCTAGACAAAAAAAAAGAATAAAATAATATGACAAATTAAAGATTTTCATATTAATATTTTTTTTATCATTTAATTTATATAATAATAATATCGTAAAACTTAAGTGTCTCTCCATAATCTTTTTCAATCATTTAAGTATATATATATATAATGTTGTAGGAATACGGGAGGATGATTGTAAATAACAATAATAATAGTCAAAATCAAACAATTTTACAATTAATAATATTAATACGATATAATAATATTTATTACACGGGAGCTTAAATCAAAATCAGAAAAAAGACAAAACTTTAAATTAGTTAGGTTTGTTGTTGCTAGATTATTATAATCATATATTATCATGTGTATATCCATTGATGATTTTTTTTTCAAAACTGTCGCCACCTCTCTCTAACGTTACTTCTTTTTGTAACGTTATTAAACAGTCAGATTAAAATTTCTTAAAAATCCAGGGCTAGAAAAAAAATAATATAAAAAAATTAGACGTATTTTTAATTTCATGTAATGTCAATTCATCAGATTACAGTACTTAACTACGGTAATCATATAAATAAAATATTTTTTTGATGTAATGTTTACCTGTTGTTGCTTCAACAGCAAAATATTTCACATCCACATCTCCATCGTCCTTAAGTTTCTCTAATACCGGCTTGATGTGACTCGACGCAACACTGCAAGAGAGATAAATCAAATCAAACAAATATTTAGTTTATTCTTTCATGTGCATCACTTTCATAATGAGAATTAAAAATATATGTAGATGATAGACTCGTTCTATTAACTAATAAAATAAAAATAATATTGTCAATAGATATACATTGAGTAATTTTAGCTCTATCAAAAAACCCTTTAAAGTTTAGTCATGAGGAAAAAAATAATTGAATACTTTACTTTGTGAAGTATGCAACATACACTGTCATATGTATTACTCTTTAATAAAGTCTTTAGATACCAAAATACCTAGAAATGTACACTAATACAGTAGTATGCCATCATGTACAGATCAAATCCAAACTAATCATAAGAGACTTTGACGCTCTCATACCCTTTGACGTTTGATGATGAGTCATTTAAACATGTGAGGATGACGAGTATATATATTTACACGATAAACAACTATTTAAAAAGAGAGAGATAGTAGACAAAGAGGATGTTCAAATGAATTTAAAAAACTTACACTTTTTCGAGAACCGGACCGACAGTTTGTAGGGTTTTCGCAACGTTGAACCTCACATTTGCTACACTATCTGTGGCCATTTGGATGACCGTGGGAAGCATGTGCTTTGCTGTGATTTCTGGCCCACAAACTTCAGCCAATACCTGGGAAAATAAAAAAAAAAAGTGAATACAATTGTTAGATTAATTACACACAACATGTATCATTTTTTATCTTCACTGAACTGTACTTTAGTGGCATAGTCTACATAACAAATTGATTCGATTTCAATATCTACACAGAAACCGACTAGGTAGATATGGAAAAGTCCGAAAGTCAAAGAACTCTTGACTCTTTGTTTCATCTCTCGCCTCCTCCCACTGTTTTTATTACATCAGTGTAGACAAGAAGGAGATAGAAAAAAAACAATACTAGAAGGGCTCACTATTATGGAAATATAGCGATAAGAATAATAAGAATGGTCGCGCGTCATAAAAAAAATGATCCGGAGAAAGAATTGTCAACATTTCATATGAGTCACAGGGGAAACAATAATAAAAAAAATAATTAATGATAATGAAACAAGTAGGAGGAACTTACATTGACACAGAAGAGACAAGTCATTCTATGAAGGTAGTTAGGGTCCCGTGACATGGCAATCACTTTGGGTATAACGGTATTCTCAGCCCATTCTGCACCAAATTTTTGCACAAGCTTCTTGAGATTATGAGTGGCAGCCTCACGAATGGCAAAAACATGATCCACTAGCCAAGTCATACAAAGAGCATTCAATTTCTCATCAAAAAATTCTACTCCCAATTGACCAGCCAAAAGTGGCATATATTCTATGATAGCCAATCGCACTCTCCATTTAGTATCTTCAGCCAACTCGACGATTGCTGGTAGGAGTGACTGTGACAGCTTTGGAAAAAAAAGAAAAAAACAATTTTATAACTCCTGACAAAATACAGCGTTCTTTTCATCATATTATCTTGTACAATAAATTTCAATAAAAATAATTAGATATTCTTACTTGTTGTATACCGATGACCTAGTAATTTAATCACCAATACAGGAAATAAAAAAAAATGTTGGGATTTAGCAAAATATATTATAAAAGTAAAAAAACCAATTAAATTGTAACTAATTTATAAATTGACCAATAAATTGCTCATACCTCATTGACACAATCCAGGTTGGAAATGATATTGAGACGTACTTCAGGACATTCATCTTTCAATTGTGATAAAAACAGGGGAAGCAAGTGTTCCACGGTGCTGTAAAAATAAATAAATTTTAAGTTCAACATTTACCAAGAATTCAATGACCTTTCATAGTTACTGAAGCTACAACACGTATAATTAAATTGATTAAACTGAACGGGTCATTACTTGGTCTTGCCCAGAATAGGACTGAGTCCCATTATGACAGATGCCAAAGCAGATTTGACATGTTGATTAGGATCTGCAACCAATTCTTTTACACATGGTAGAATGTGATTCATTATAACGACTTCTTGAATGCCGGGGTCCAAAGACTGACAGAATTCCTTCACCTTATTAGCCGCTGCAGCTCTGACTTCGGCTTCACAGTCTACACAAAAATCAAATTATTTTTATCATTAAAGCACTAGAAGAATACACAATGCTTTTCAAAAAAAAATTTAACGGATATATAATTATGTTACCTTTGAGTAGGGATTGGAAAGCAGGGACCAAATCTGTTTTTGTTATTTCTGGTCCAACAGCTTTTTGAAGATCGGTAAATTTGTCGGCAACCATATAACGTACTCTCCAACTTTTATCTTCGGCTGACTGCCTGAGGGTGGGCATTAACAATTGCTCGGTATCTTCTTGTGGCAAGAGTGACGCTATGCTGTAATTCCAAAAAAATATTAGCTTAAAATTCGTTGTTGTTGTTGCACAAGTATTAAAAAAGAAAAGAAAAATCCCCTACCTCACACAAGCTTCTACGGCCAACAATCGCACTGAGTCCTAGAAAATGCACAAGAATAATTATCGTTATTATTATTGACATGTATTTTCCATAAGCGTTATAAAGTGACAAACAGAGAGAAAGTTTTTTTTACTTGTTCATCTTGTGCCAAATTAACAAACATGGGGATGATATCTGATTTAAGATATTCTGGCTCTACAACTTTAGCCAATTCTCCCAATTTGCTAGCAGCAGCTCGACGAACCATTGGTGTATCATCTTGACATAAGCTACGGAAATGACTTCTCAGATCACCTGTAATGATTATAAATTAGCATAAATTATCATCCGAGTTTTTTTTACATTTTTCACAAAAAAAGGGTTTTTGCATAAACAAATTTGATTTAATATTATCCACGTCATAAAAAAGTACACAAGGAACTTACTTCTGATAGTTGTAGAAACACGTGGGTAGCAAACAGAGAAAAGTCCACAGGCTGATGTTCTCGAAGTGAACCAGTCACCCGAAGCCAATCTCTTTACCAATGGTACAAAATGAGCCTAGTTGAAAAAAAGGAGTAAATTATTTTTAATCATGTTAAAAACTCTACATATTTAAATTTCCAATCAATCATCAAAATTAATATTTTTACTAACCTCCAAGTCTGCTACTGAATGTTGAACAGAAATGTTTCGTAAAGACTCTACAGCTCTGTCACGGACTACCGTCTCTTCGACAGTAGCCAATGATTCTAAAGGAGCCTGTATAGTAAGAAAGACAAAATTAGTCATCAACTTAAAATATATAATATATCACCTTTAGGATTAATTAAGTTAATCCCAATTTATTAATCTACGCAGTATCTCAGTTACATATTGTATCGATAATTTAATTATTGATGATGTAAATATACAATCATGAATAAGAAATAGGCACAATCATGACAAATTCAACAATTGGCAACACAACCAGACAATGAAATGAGAATTGATCATTTACCAAGAGACAGTGAACATGGTCAGGGCCGCCGACTAAAGGTGTAAAATTTCCCAACTGCTCTGCAAGGGCCAACAAAACCTCGTCTTCGTCATAAATAGTATCGGCTAGAAAGGGGATCAATTCCGAGCGTGTTCTTTCGACACCCAGTGCCAAGGCTATGGTGGACAGTTTCTTTATGGAATTTAGCCGTAACTATAAAAAACAAAAAGAAGAACAAAAATTTTTTTAGAAGGGTGACACATCATTGGAATTCCAACAATTTTTTTAAATGTGACATTCCCATCAAACATGCTCATTGATAGCCTTGACATGACTAACATGTAAAAATGGAAGAATCTACATTGATTTCAATAATACAATTACAAGTAACATCCCAAAAATAATGTTTAGAAAAGAAGATTCGGTATAGATACACCACTCCTTTAGGATGATGGAAGACAAGAAGAAAAAAAAGAGATTTACCTGAACATCCTCATTTCGGAGCTCATCTATTAAAACGGCAATGGGGTAGAGAGACTCATCTCCACATGTTTCACTTGTAGCCATTGTTGTGTAAAATTTTTTACAATTTTATCTGCCCAATTTATTACGCTAAATACCAAATATTATTTATTTTTTTGAAGCTGAATTTTTTTTTCTTGTAACGACGATCTAAAGTCGATCGGGACGACGTGTTCCTTTTCCGAACTAACTTGGCCGACTGTTTGCGTACGCTCGGCGTAGATGTCATTTGCGGGGCCTTTCTTTGAATGGTGGTACATTTCAATTAAATTAAGTAGTGACTTGATGAAACGATGAATGATATTTAATGAGCATTATTATTCATTTATTTAGTTAATTAGCTTTTTTAAATGTCCAAAAGTTAATTGAAATCACCATTGGAAAACAACAAAAATAATCATTGAGAATGAGGAATTGGCGGGAAGAAGAATTTTGCAGTAATTTCAAAAAAATTATTCATCTTTTTTTGTGATATTCGTTTTTGTATCGTTTTCGATCAAAAGTCGAGGAATCTCAATCATAATTTATACATTTACTGTGAGTTTGTGGTTTTCATTAAAGACTGACAAGTTGAATCAAGACATGATGAAGGAGCAAGATAGCTCCGATGAAGAAATGGCCAGCGACACAGAGAGTAAAAATATCACGAAGGAAGATTCCTCAGATGAAGAGATGGCCAGTGAGACGGATGATCAAGAAAGTAACGACAGTGAAGAGGATAGTGACGAGTCCAATGTAAAAGCAAATAAAGATGAAGCCCCCATTGCTCAACAAAATGAATTGTCTCTTCCAGAATTTCGACAAAGGACAGATGATCTTGTGAAGGAACTTCAAGGTAACTTGTATGATGCAACTGGTATTGCATCACGTACATACTGTACGGAATAATTCAATTATGACAACATTGTAACAACATTGTTGTTGTTTAGACTTGCCCGATGTGGACGATCCAGAGACTATAAATGAACAGGGTGAAATAATTGCAAAAAACATTCGTCATGGAAGTAGACTCATGAAGCATGTCGGAACTAGTGAGTTATAAAACCAATCAGTTTAATAATAATTATGTTAACAATTATCATCAAGTTTAGTCATACACTAAGAGGATTTTGATGACATTTTTGTAGGTGACACTGCCAAATTGCAGTGTACACTCAGACATATCAAGATTTGTATGGAACTTTCTGATAGAAAGTTCAGACGATCGGGTACTGCAGTGAAGCCATTCAATGTTATGCAGTACATTGATCTTTTGGTAAGTCAACAATAGAATAATAATAATTAACTCTCTTTCATTTTTCTCTTTTTAGCATCAAATTTAGTTTTACAGATACTTAAGTCCCTTTTTTTCTCTGTAGGTTTCCGAAGGTATTGACTCTAGGGATGACTACAGGGAACATATTCTCTTGAAAGTCATTTCTGCCGATTTGCACAGCTTTACAACGGACACTTCTTCATTTATTTCTCTCCTTGGTGTCATTGACTTGAATATTGACTCACCTGACACTCCTACAGGAAAAACTCGTACTCACATTAGGAATAAGTATGCTCTGACCGACTCTCAATTGAATGCAACTCAACATCAAATTGTCAACTCAAAAGTTTCCAATGGACAAAAAGATGAGGATGACAGTTTATCTATTTCAAGAAAAATTGCTGAAAAATTGAAAAATACTATCGTTGCCAACAATGTCACAGCACTTGGACTCTATGAGTATGGTCTACAAGATGGAACTGATACAACTCACAAATTTGTTGCTAATGTTTTTGGTGCTGCTAGTCTGGCCCGTGATGGTTTTGCAAGGATAATTGATGGTACTATTTGTTCATGTAACTCTTCTACAAATTACAGGGGTGACATTTTTTATTAATTTTTCATCATTTTTTGAAAAAGGTTCAGATAAAGTGACTGATGAAAGACTTCCATACGCAAACTGGAAAATACAAGACGCAACGCCACCACCCAAAACTAAAAAGAATACTTCTGCTACTCAGAGATTTCAGCAAATTATATCTTTCAATGCTACCACTTTTCGGGTAAGTAATATTACGTATTTCAACCATTCTATCATGTACAAAAAATCTTTTTGACAAAACACAAAAGTTTATTAATTGAATGTTTTTTTAAATATGCAATTCCCTTAGACACTAATGGAAGTCACATCACAAAACAGTAGTGGCCACTCGGCTCTACCCAATGGACACTCAAAGAAGAAAAGGACAACAGCATAAAAGCTTGTAACAAAAATCGACTGTAACTACTTAGATATTTACTATACAAATAATTATATTTAATTTAATTCATAAAATAGTTAAAAAACAAATCGACAATGAAAATGCCCGGAGCAGGATTCATGTTATATTACTTACATCATGTATTACATATGTTTCAACTTTCAGGTTGGTTTAACTTATCTCTTACAATTACATATGTAGTGTACTTTTACTTCGTTGTGAATTTTACTGTGCAACGCGTATTAGTTATTTGAGTGCGTAAATTATTGTCGATTTCTTTATTTATTAAAATGTAATTTTCGAACTCTTAACTTTTTGGTCTATTCTACTTCATTTCTGTTATTTACTTAAATACTGAAAAATTTTCATCAACTAATCTGAAACTCAAAAAGATGGGAAACATTGCCGGAAACATTACCAGAAATAAATATTGAATAAAAAAACACTTTGGATGTTATTTATGTAGGTACATAATGTAAGTATTTTATTAAAATATTATTCACTGTTTATTGTGATTGAAAATGACAGTAAATAATCAGTAGAACAGTTTTAAGCTAGTTATATCAGACTAAAGTTGTTCTTTATCATTAAAAATGTTTTAGCCGCCAAGGTTCGTCTTCATCAGCTGTTTTTTTTCACAAAATAAAATTACAAAAAACTCAATTTTTAATGTAAGAATTTATCCTATTTTATAGTACTTATGTCATTCAGTCAGCTATTCTTCCAACTAAAAGTGACAGGTGCTTGATAAAAAATAGAGATTTGGTCATTTTACTAGGCGACAGGATTACGTAATTAAAATGACCACCACAAAAGTTAATTTTGTGTGTCAGCGATGTATGATTCCAATTAAAATCGATAGTTCATTTGCTTCTGTTGATGAACACACCTTGGCAGAATTACATCGTAAGTCATACTTATAATTTTCTCTCAATAATTAAATATTGGTGTTGATCGAGTCCATCTAAACACACTATTATTTAATTATAATTTTAATATTTTAGTTCAATTGTACTCACCTCCACCCCTGGATTTGGATGAAGCTTCAGGTTCAGAGATTTTGGACAAAATGGTTGGTCCTCTTGGGACAGACAATGGGAATAATGGATTCACAATTGTGGATAATTCTCCAGATACAAATTCTCAAAATCATAAACTACGTGTCAACTCGGAACTGTTTGATATTTTATCCAATAATACTGAAATTGATCATCCCCTCTGTACAGAATGTTGTGATACCCTCATGTCCCTTTTGAATAGTGAATTACAGGATGTTGAAAATGAATGTACACAGTATTCAGAGTTTTTAAAAAAGTGAGTCAATAATAATTCAATTTTATAAAACATAACTTGTACATTGTTAGTCTTCCGTCATCTAATTATGACTGTTTGGTTTAATTTATAGACTCGAGACTGAGCCTGATACCGAAGATATTGATGCATTAGAAGCGCAACTAAAAGATGTAAATTAACATTTCGTTTTAATTAGTAGACAAAGGATTCCTCTAATATTTGTCAACTTTTAATTAAAAATATTCTTTTTAGCTGAAAACAGAAGAAAATACTTTAAGAGGTGAATTGGATGAATTAAAAGTTGTTGAAGCAACAGCCGTGGAAACTCTACAACGTCATAAAGCAGAGCAAGCAAGATTAAAAGAACAAGAAGAACAATTTTTGAGAGAATATTGTCGATATAAACGACAATTAAATGAGACTGAGGATCAATATCAATGGTAATTTTATTTTCACAAATGTAAACATCTAAAAAAACATTATGGTGACTCAACTTTGTTGATTAATTTCTGTGTCCATCATTTTACAGTTTAGAAAATGAATTGAGGTACGTGGAGGGTCAACTAGAAAGATTAGAGAAGACGAATGCATTGAATGCAACATTTCATATTTGGCATAGTGGTCACTTTGGAACTATAAATACTTTTCGATTGGGTCGTCTACCCTCTGAACCTGTCAGTTGGGATGAAATCAATGCTGCCTGGGGTAATTGTACATTATGACATAATTGTGTTTATTCATTTTTGAAAATAAATCATTTTGTATTCCACACATTTACGATTTATTCTTCTTGTAGGTCAAACAGCTCTACTACTAAATTCTCTTGCCAGAAAAATTAATTTCAAGTTTTCAAAGTACCAAATTGTTCCTTTTGGAAATCATTCAGTAGTAAAAGTAAGAAAAAAATACGCCTTCCTTTTGACTTTTCACTTCACAAAGTAAACAGTTTTATAATTTGTCTAATTTTTTTTCTTAATTGATAGGTATTAGCAGATAACCAAGAATTACCTCTACACGGGAGTGGAGGATTTCGTTTTCTTTGGGATACTAAATTTGATCAAGGAATGGCTGCCTTCTTGGACTGTTTATCTCAACTACAAACAGCAATGCTTCAACGTCCAGGACAAGAAGGATTTGCGTTGCCTTACAAAATGGGAGAAAAGGGAAAAATCGAGGACCCTACTACTCAAAAATCTTATTCCATCAAGTAAACAAAAACAAAATCCATTTCTTATTTTTGCTTGTCATGTCCTTTACACAATTGATTAACTTTCTACTTGTTATTCTTATTTTAGGATCCAACTAAACTCTGAAGAACAATGGACAAAAGCACTGAAATATATGCTAACAAACTTGAAGTGGGCTTTGGCATGGGTTTCTTCACAATCCTGATTTCCATCATTTTAACAATTTCCTGTGGCATCCAATAGTTTTGTCATTATAATAATTGTGAACTTGAAGTGATACTTATTAATAATTATTTTTAAATCTTGTCTTGAAAACTTTTTGACTCGGTACAAACTTATAATCTAGTGCATTGATTAAAGTTACTACAAAAATGAAATTGCCTTGAGCAAATCCTAGTGTGTGGATACTACAATGATTAATAATAGTCATGAACGTCATGATTATAATTTTAATATGCTGATACTTCATTTTGTTTTTTGAAACACGTATGTATTACATATATTGCTCTTTTATTAATTTTTCCGGAATAAAAGTTACTACAATAAATACAATTTTGAGCACAAAGGTGAATATAATTTCAAACAGTCCTTTTCATTGATACGGATGGTAGAGGCATAATTTGGTAACTCAAGAAGTAAAATCAAATTGATAGAACAATAGATTGAGCACAATGTTAAGAGAGGAATATAATGTTCCATCTTTAACCATAATTTCACAAGTTAAGCAAGCTTCTATAGAATGCAAAAAAAGTAAAACGGAATTTATAAAATTTCATTTTAATTTTTTTACATTCTTCAAAAGCTATGACACAATATTATTATTATTAAAATAAATAGTATGTATGTAGGTATAATCGTTGCAGTAAAATTATAATATATTTTTTCCTTTATCGATAGTGTGTCGCATTTGCACAACAAATCACAATTATCCTTCCCGAACATTTTTCAATTCTCTCATTGCAAATTTAGCTGCACCAAGTTTGGCACTCTCTTTATTTCGCCCAGCTCCAACAATTTTAAGCTCAGCAGAGCCAACAGGAACCGTCAGCACGACATAAGTGAGCCGAGTGTTTTCATTTTCTTTATCTCGCTGAATGTCACTACACATGACACAACAAGTACAGTACATTAAATGAATAAATTTATTATTTGGATTTAAATAACAAAAGGTGAAAAATCAAATGAAAGTATAATTTACGTGAAAAGATGTGGCCGATTCGGATAAAGTTCGTTCAATTCACGAACGGGTGATTTTGGGACAGATTTTGAAAACAAATCTACAAAAAATTGCATTACATATTCTTGTATTCTACAGCAAAAATTATTTTCACAAATTATTCATAGTAATCATAGTGATTAAATTTTTAGCATATACGCTGTAATTACATACCAATCTCATTCTTCATCAGTCGATAAAAGACTCTCCAAACTGTATCTAGAGACATTCCACTATCCTATAAAAAGAGAGAGTGAACCATTACAGCAACCATCAACTTAGGCCCTAAAAGACTTTGCATTAAAATGATCAGCAATTTGTTTCGAATTAATACCACATAAACAGCTCCAGCCAATGACTCAAAAATATCCCCCAAAACTTTAGGAACATCAATATCTTGGACTAGCACAGATGGGCAATCAAAGTCAGTCAATAGTTTGAACTGAAATTGAATTCAAAAATAATCATAAACTTGTAATAATATATGTATTAATATTGTAAATGTAAAGAATTGAAAACTATCATAAAATCATCAGTTTCTTACATGTCCAGTAACTTTATGGTTACAACTCTTCTGTACGTTAGCAAACAAGTCAATTGCATCTTGTAATGGTTTTGAATTGTTAAGAAGATATGTATGAAGACCATATCGAATCGTCAGAGAGCCAAATGTGACATTATTAACTAATGCCGATCGTAAATCCGTCAATTCACCAGGACTAAGGTTCCCATAATTCTCATTATAGATATGTTTTGTGATGAGAAAGTCTGAAAACAATAAAATACATTATAAACTGTTAACTGTGTAAACTGTAAACTTTTTACTCATAGATTCACTTCAAAACTAAAGGCATTTGCTTAAATTATTAACTAATCAATAACGCTAATGTCTGGTATACCTAATAGAGCATCTCCTAAAAATTCCAGTCTCTGGTAAGACTGTGTCACTCTACTTGCCGCGTAACCGGGGTGCATAAACGCTTCCATGAGAAGCCAAGGTTCTTTAAATCTAAGACAATTTTTTACAGAAGATTCACTCTAACTCACATATACAAGAAAACAGTTTTCAAGGCAATCACGAAATCTAGAAGACTTACGTATAGCCAATGAGTTCTTCCAACTCATGATACAACGGTATGTGACTTTCTACAGAGTCGTCTTCCGGATTGAGTAATTTAATCTCAGGACTACCCCAAGTTCCCAATGGAACCGGTGGATCTCCAAGTCCATCCGTAGGTGCTCGAAAGCTGATTGTCTTCATAAAATGAAGTGCACCGCCAGGGCCACTTGAGACATAAAAATTTAATATTTCATTCAAAAATCTGCTAAAAAACAAATGATTTTTTAAAAAAGTACCAAGTCACCTTTGTGTATAGTAGGCTCCTATGAGTGCCTCGATAGAATCAGCAATACTTTTATCCGATATACGAACATAAGTGTATCCAGCATTTTGTGGCATCTTCTGGGTCACTTTTTGTTTTTTCTGAATAATGAAATTGTCCAATTCTTCTGAAGTCATTTTCTGTACAAGAGTTAAATCACATGAATTTGGTATCCCAATTACCGAAATCGTGTAATACATTTTGGTCAATACTCTTACCTCTAAGTCAGTTAAATTTTCCTCCAAGTATACATCCTCATTGAGATCATGCCTTGCTGCCACTACTGCTAGATTTCCCGGTATTTCAAAAGTCAACGGTATCCATGCACTTTCTAAAAAAATTCAAAATGACGGTAAAAATCCGATTAACTTGGTCATCTCAAATGTGACACTTATAACACACATGCATTTAAAAATGAAGAAATAATTTATTAGATTTACCAGGAACGAAGAGTCCACCAGCAAGATATTCTCCCAACTTGATCCTCTTGCCATGTTGGTACAAAAAAGCATTGGATACTAATTCTGATCTCAATTTTGTCATTTCCCCTTCATTAGCATCAGGGAAATGTGTGAAAACATGTCGAGAGACACAATATTTGAGGAAAGAGTCACCCATTGTCTCCAATCGTTCTAAGGACAGATAATCTCTACTACCCTGCATGGTTATTGCCTATACATTATTAAAATATCAATCATACATTATAATTAATATTCATATGTGATTCAGTTCTATTAAAAATTAAGTATAATAAACAATTGCAATTGTTGTTTCACATACTTCCATGATTTTATAAAGTGATGGCTGGTCCTCAAAATTAAATTGCGTATCCAAGCTTTCAAATTGTATACTATTAATGTCCACCAATTCTAAAAGGTGAGCAAGTAACTTTTGGTCATAAGAAAGTCTCAAATTCAAAAGCTAGAAAATGGTGATAAAAAATAACTTTACCAAGTTTCGTTTCCTTCTCATGGGTCCAATCGAAACCATTACTCCCAACAATTTGTTGATTTTTCTTCTCCTCTTTCTTTTGTTTATTTATTGTTCTAATTTGATCCAATTGATTATGTGTAATTCGATTAGGATTTGTAAAATCCAAAAGCAGATGCTCTTTGTTATCCAACGCCACGGTAGTGACTGGTGTGGACTCTGAAGATTTCTTATTGTCATTCTGATTGTGTGTTAAAGGATTTTTAACACTAACAGTAGCCATACAATGACATTGTTCAGTTTTTGTAACTTCTGATACTGTTAAAAGTAAAATAATAAGAATAAATATCCACACATTCGCTTTATGTAATAATGGTATACTCAGAACAAAGATTAAAAGCCAGTTTACCTATAGTCGTATCTACATTCTTCTCTGTTGACTTGTCTTCTTGTTCTGGACAACTATTTTCTGTAGGTGGTGTACGATACTTATGCATTAGATTCCTTACTTCCTCTTCAAAGTCTTTTGATTCTGTAAAAAGATTAAATTTTGTAGTAAACAATAATATGATCATATTTAACGAAGGAATATCAGGTCAAGTCTTACTATCCATAGCAGCTGTTGACCAGGGAGAATCTTTTGCAACGAGTTCTTGTATTTCTTTAGCACACAAAAATCTTGACATTCTATGAAAAATGCTTGGAATAAACTTGGCCTGAATGTACAATGATGCTGGCATAGGATGCATGGTACACAATTCAGGAATCAATTCAACAATATTATCCTTTTGATCTTTACGCTCTTCCTAAAGTATTTAAAAATACACTTTGTATAAATATCAAGCTTATTATAAAATTTATAAAGTTTATAATAAACAAAGAAGTTGACAAATGTTGCTCTACCTTACTACTCTGATATGCCGCTTTACGAGTAAAGAAATTTAAATTCTTAGAGATTGACTTTGCTCTGACAAGACACTGGTTGTTGTTGAGAAAATCGATTACAGAACTATATTTCCCCAAAAAATAACTTTTATAATCGGGATACGGACCTTGGTGTGGAAACGTGCTCAGAGGAGTAAGTTCTGAAACGCTAAGCACAGTGTGGAGCTGTTGTAAAAAAACACAGTAATCAGTGATTACTAATCACTCGACAATATCAATTGTTGTATCTTATATCAGAAAAGATTAAAAATTTAAATTATTATGTATTGTTGTACCAATTTGATGTCCCCTCTGTACCAAGGCACAAGAACAGAGTCATTATAGTCGTTGGCATTGAACGAGAATTCTCTTCTTATTTCTGGACTTGGAACACGAAAAAAAGTCTCCCCCATCTTACTGACTTTTTTGACCAACTCCCAATAAATTTGAAAGTTTTCACCACCTTCTGTAGCTAAATTAAAAAGTTAATTAGAGGGTATAAAAATAGTCACAAAATAAATGACTGAAAATGATATTAAACTTTTTCTTCTAACTTGTTTTCAAGGGAATCACCAAAATTGAGGTGTTATTCGAAGCTCTCATAACATTCCTTTTTAGTTGGAGCAAATCCCCAATGATGTACCGTTCAAAATCTTCCAGCTTCTGTATTTCATCGGATGCCAAGATACATTTTTCAACAAAATTCAGAGCAATCTCTTTCAATGAAACCTTTAAACATCCAATTGTTGGGTTCACATCCAGAAGAAATTGTGGTATCTGAAATTTAAAATGAGGACAACAACCGACATAAATACAAGCTAACAAATAATGACACATATAATTATCAGTGTACTCACTAGACTCAAATCCACCGGAGTAAGGATACCATAGGCCACATTACATTTTGAAAATTGATACAATGACTGTGATATTTCATCATCTTTTACAATATATTGTTCCAAAACAATTTGGTACACTTTGGAAGGAGTTCCACGTGAAATTTTGGCTGATTTCAAGTAGTTGGGAATCTACAAAAAAAATCGTATAAATATTTTAATTAGTTTAATTTTCGTTTCAATATTTACATACACAGATACAAACTACTTTGTGCGTTGTACGAACAAAGAATCAGAAATGCAAACATGTATATTTTAACAACCTTCTTTAAATATCGTTGAAGCCTCTTATGCGATCCAACTTTTCTTCCTTTGGCATCACTTTCAATTTTAACAGACTCCAGAAACTTTGTGATTGTAGCTGTCATTCTCTGAGATTTTGGAAAAAGTCTGTCATCTAAAACCCCTAACCGGTACAGTTCCTTGCATGCTTCCAAAAATGCTGATCTCTTTGCTAAAACTTTCGTCTCCTGCTCTTTACCCTTTTTCAAAAATTATCATCACAAAAAATTAAATCCATGAAATTGTCAACAAAACACATCCAATTACACTTTAGAAATTCTTTATATCATATTAAAATTACCTCTATAACTTCACGAATCACTGAATTTGAGGGAAACTGAACATAAGCTTTAAACTGTTTTTTCGACGTTGCATTTTTAACTTCAACCCACCACGACAAAGGAGCCAATGTAACTAAGCGATCACAAGGCAATGCTTGACAGTACCTTTAAATTATTTTTAAAAAATATTTTTAAAATATTAAAACAAAACAAGAATCACATAATTTTTTGTAAAATCAATTTTACCTGTTCGCAATTGAAATGGACTCCAGAGCTGTAATTAAAACAAAACAAGAATCGTGTAGTATTATTATCAAAACCTTATTCCTATCTTATAGAAGTAAATTACAAGAGAACAATTTTATTTTAAGTGAAAAAACCTGTAATTCGGGGAGCAATTCCTTTTCCCTTTGGTTCAAAAACAAAGTCCTGATCTTGTTCAAATATTCTTGTCGTTTTTTCATCGCATTGCTCATCGTCCTCATCAGCAAGCAGTGCTTTTTCAATAAGACAATCTGAGAGTCTTTTAGTATACTGTTCAAATTTTTTATACTCCGATTGTTGTTTTACAGCTTCCTCTTCATCAACAAAAGCATAAAATTTGGAATTTTCTTTTCTTGCCCTTCCCATTGACTGTACAAAGGATGGATACGTCAAAATCTTGTCAAAACGAACCACTATGTTACATGCTGGCACATTCAGACCTTCTTCGATCACATTTGTTGCAATCAGTAGATTTATCTTTCTTGTATGAAATCTATTTATTTAAAGTAACAAGTTTTTAATATGAGTCAATAATAAATAATATGAGTAAAATATGTTTAAACGAATTTTTTAAAACTCTTTTTAGAAAAGAAACTAACTTTTGAATCACTTCATTTTGTTTTTTGGTTGTAATTCTCAATTTTTCCTGGTCAAGATCAAATCTCGAACTCCCAACAACAAAATCAACTCGAATAAATCCATATGGCTTCCATTTATAGTCAACGATGTCCTAGACAAATTTAAATATATATCAAATTTGATTCTTTTTCATAAAATAATAATCATCCAAAGATATTGTAACTGGAATAGCATAAGTACTTGAAAATAGAAGGCTAGACATTGGGCTGTAATTCTTTTTTGTACAAATACAATTCCACATAGTTCTTCATCCGCCAAGGTGCCGTTTTCATTTCCCCCACCATTTTTATTGACTGTCGGCCTGTACAAAATTTATTATTAAATTATAATATCGAGTTGAAAAACTGCATAAAATTTTCTCACGTAGTTTACTCACCCATATGCTTTGAGAACGTCTAAAAGTTTTCTTAATTTTTGAGAAATGAAGAATTGCACTTGATCAGTCACGTCATGACTAGACATTAAGTTATCCAGTTTGCATACAAAAGTTTGTAAAGCAGTGTCCAGAGCAAGATAAAAATAAGTCAAGTACTTATTCTCAAATGTTAGTGATGCAGCCACTTGAAGAAATGCCCGTTTCTTTAAAGCCGAAATTTTAGCACAATAAGGTCCTAAGCAGAATGAAAATAATTTAATTTTTCACGTTTATAGCTTATTAATAATAATTAATAAGTATTGCTAGTGCCAAAGTCACTGAAAATATTCGCTGTATACTTACCTAAATCTGTATACACTCCAAGAACTTCCAGAACAATTGATTTCAATTTCTTCAACTCAGGTTTCCTCCCAAAGAGTTGCTTAGAATCGGTTAGAGAAGAATGATTCAGGTCTTTGACTACATTTTTCTCAAACAAAAATGTCTCATTGGTTTGATTCAACACTTGCTCAAACTCTTTTAAACTTTTTAGAATCTCTCCATCACGTCTACTCCACTCATAAACAGTTTTGGTAGGATACTTTACATAGTCGATGCAAGCGCTAGTAGAAAATCTGTAGAATTTTAATTATTTGTTGTTAATATGATTGAAAAATAACAACCCATTAAATTTACAAATTTAATGAAAAACGAAATTTTATTCTACCACGACTTACTTTAAGACTTCGGCATATTTGTGATAAGTGACGGCGATGGCATCCAGTCTCAGTTCTGCTTCTTGAACCTCACTCTCCACCGTCACCTGCAGATGTATTAAAAAAGTCACTAATTATGTTGTAACAACCACAGGGAATTTTTTGAAAGAAAATGCTTTTTCAGTAAAAAAGCAGAAGGTAAAAAATTTTTACCTTCTTCCCGTTGATGATTGTGGCAGTGAGTCCAAGGACTTTCGGTAAACCTAATTCCCCATTGCACTTGGCATTGCGGTAATTTGTCATGACCTATTCAGAATGGATTCAGAACTTGTAATTTTTTGTCAACATTTGAGGTTTGACTTTGTTACCCTATGCATGGCATGGTCCTTGTCCGTATGATGACATTCATCCAAAACTAAAAACATGATCTTTCTCCACCTGATAAAATCATGGTTCAGCATGTCATCTAATATTTGCGTTGTCATCACCATCACAGTACAATTGTCCACAATTTCAGTCCATTTCTGTATGTCCCATACATCTAAATAAAAAACATTAATTACACTCTACACTCTCGAGTTGTATATGTATAAGACTTTTGTATTACGAAATGAGGAAAAAACTCACCAACATTCCTATCCCCCGTGAGACACTCTATATTTAAAATATTTAAAAACATTTATGATTTTGTAAAATAATGGAAATTTTACTACAACATGACCTAAAAATAGTTGACCCATGACCGTCAAAAATAAATTCCTCACCAACAAGAGGTGCGTCTTTATCCAAAAAAGTATTGGATAAAACGGAACGGAAGTACTCAGCCTGCTGATTCACCAATGGTACCGTGTTCGCAAGGAATATAATTTTTTTTTTTGTTCTAAATCAATTGAAAAGATTAAAATAAAAATTTCATGTTACGCATAAAATTATAAATCATAATAATGTAAAGAACGGGAAGTAAAAAAATTAAAATACATTGTTATGCCTTTTTCACATGTAAGAAAAACATTTATCAAGTATTGTATTATTATTTTACTTAATAGCACTGGGGAGGTAGAATTTGGTTAACTGAAGAGCAATGAATGTTTTACCCGAGCCGGTAGGTAAACATGCAATGATATTTTGTTGTTTTGCCAGATTAATAAGAAACGTCTATATACAAAAAAGAAAATTGAGCATCAATTTCTGATTCTACCATATATGTTTTTTTAAATTAATTTGTCATATTTGGGTATTCCGTACCTGGTATTCACGTTCCTTGTGGTCATCCTTACTCTGTTGATCCAGGTCCAGGTCAGATAATTCTTGCAGCATTTTGACGAATTCTGTAATCATTAAAAATCATTTAATTCTACGACGCCGAACTGAAAAATCTCTGAAAAGGTGAAGCTATGAAATAAAACTGTCATTTTAATTGGTATTATGTATTACATGCAAAGTACTTATGATTTTCGGAATAAAATGAAGAATCTAACCGATCTAACTTCCTCAAGCTAGTCACCCACTACACACAGTATAAGTATTTAAATAAAGTCGCCTAACGTGGCATACCAAAAAAAACCCGAGTTTAATACGAAATAAAAACGACTCAAAACTGTCATAAAAATTGCCAAAATGTTTCTTTGACATAAAGGAACGATGCCTGCATCATGCAGACTGCATGTGACTCATACGCATACATGGTGATAAAAATTTTTATCAATAATAATATTTATTATAGAAAAGGGAAATAGATTTATATCTCAAGTTAAGTATTAGCTCTGCTGCCACTCTGCTGCAGTTCTACAGTTAAATAAAAGTAAGATAAGCCGAGTGTCAATTGCGAAAATGTGATGATTAGGTGCAACCTCAATAAATGTACATTGATCATTCCACTGAAAAATTTAGCAGTAAACAACTTGTACACGTACAGATATATCTGTAGATCCATGAAATATAAAATATTATTAAACATGCAAAAACAGGCAAAGGATATGCAGTTTTCGTACCACAAAATTCTGTATTGCATCATTCTCATCGCTTACTTAAGTATAACTAAGTTATAATTAGAAGGTAGAAGATGGAACCTTCTAGATTATTCTAGAATAAATACTATCATGTAGTATGTACAAATTTATAAAAAACGACAGCGATAAATTGAGTCCATGAAGATTTAATAAATTTAGATAAGGAGAAATAGCAACAGTATAGTTTGTTCACATGCATTGTGGATAGTAATAACATTTAACACTATAAAAAATAATAATAATATTATTATACTACTGCTACATAATATGTAACCCGTATTTGATCAACTCGTGCTCTGTTGCTAAGTCGAGTTTGTTTGTACACGTCGACAAAAAAAAAATCAAAATAGAAATGGGACCAATATGCACAATGAATGAAAGTTGTGATTATGTTTAGTCGATGAACCATAAACTTGTACTCACCATCCTCGACACCCTCATTGTCGTCAGTGGACGTGACCCCGTCAGGAACTACCCGGATTTCGGACTCTTCACCCATTCCCCGATTTTATATAAAACTCGCGGGCCTGAGGAGCAAGGACAAGAATTTTCATTACAACGCAAAAAGAAAGACCTTAGTAACTACACCTTAATTCAACTAGACACAAATTAAAAAGTTTACCGACTATTTAACTCTATTTAAGTGTTGAGCTAGTCACATTCGGTGAGTAATATTATACTAAATATCCTTTTGTGTATGTAGACTAACGTCAATGGGGTTGTCGTCCATTATTTAACCTTTATTATTGTCTCTTCAATGTTTACTTTTAACATGTAATATTTACTTTAATGTACATACTCTTTAACTTGTAAAAGGCCGGACGGCAAATCTCTCTCAATGATTACATGCATTTGTATTTTTGTTTTTCTCCATGAATTTCCAAGTATAGATGCTTGTACTAATAGAAGACTTGTTTTTTATTGATTTTAACTAAGTAAACCATAATATTTATATGGTTTTATTGATTGATGTGTATACTTACAGTACTCTGAGACAATTATGGAGCAAGTTCAACAAGAAACCTGTGTTGGAGAAGATGTACCCTCTGGTCTATTTTATCCCGATGAGAATGAAAAGGAGGAGTTTCAAGTGACCCGTGGTGAACTGGAATCTATTCAACAGGCATTAAAAAATGAAAAATTTCGACGACTCTTGGACGACTATGCTGAAGAGATGCAGGTAAGTATGTATGGTCAATCATTTTTGACCATTATCTAAACTTTGTTTATACACTCATATCCTCTACTTACTTATAATTTTCTATCATTATGTCTCTTTGTTTATCTGCAGGATCCTAAAACTCGGACAACTTTTCAAACGGAATTGAGGCAACTAGAGAGACAAAAGGGGAACATTGTGCACTTTTTAAATCCTATTGCTGGATTTGTATTAAAGACTAGTGTCAACGGTGACAAAAAGGCTTTCATCAATGTTTGTTCAAATCCCATGATACGGAAAATGTCTTTTCAAAAGGCAACCCAGGCTAACATGTGAGTACTCTCAAGTCCTATTTACTGTCATTGATATTTGAGACTTGCCATTATTGTTAATGATGTGTTAATTAATTGGCCGTCAATTATATTCTTTATTTATATAATTTTATTTAGCACTGGTGCAATGTGTAGTATACCATTTGCCCAAAGTCCTGTTCGAGAGGATGTGGACAAAGCTGGGAGTTATTGCAATGTCTATGTAAGTACAGTCATGTGCCCATATCAGATTCCCTTTATTGAGAAAATAATATGAATTGAAAAAATTGAAACGTACTAATATGATTCTAGGATGTCGTTTTCCATCCCAATACATTGGCATTATGCAAGACAAATGAAAAGTTACAAACTCACCTTCAGACTACAGCCTTGGATGCAGTCGAAAAAAGTTTTCATGTCACACTCGACAAAAATAATGTTCGGAGACCAAAATTAAGGTACACATACTTGCTTACCGTACATGTACCAAAAAGGCAAAAAGTAAACCTAAACTAAACTTATGACACACGTATTTTGTCCATTCCAAAAAATAGGTATAAGGGAATGAAGCATGCAACCATGATAAAATATAAAATTGGAGAAGAACCACCACATATTTTAGACCCCCATCAATTGAATGAAGAAACACCCCCACAACCTCAAGAGCCATACTTTTCGAAAAAGGATCAACACTTAAAAGAGTCAAATACAAAACAGGAAGATAAAAAAAAGTCATCAACAAATACAAATCATCCCAACTCTGAGAATGAGAATCCTTGTGCAAAGATTGACAATAGTGCGAAGGGTACAAAGGTTCCAATTGAATGGACAGAACCAAAATATTCTCTCAAATATCGCTCTCATGTGGATATGCAAGACTTTTGTTTTGACAATCAAAGAGAGGGTCGGACTAGGAAGCCAATTCCTGAAGAAATTGTATTAACTGTTGATCTCCCTTTGCTAAAGGACTCTTCAAATTTAGAAGCTGACGTTCTTGAAGGTGGTTGGGACTTTGAATTAAAAGCAGAAAGAAGAGCTCACTATCGTCTCAATCTACGACTTCCCTTCCAAGTTCATTGTGATAAATCAAAAGCAAGTTTTGACATTGACAAACGTAAATTAACTATTGTTATGAAAACTGTACAAAAAGTTGAAAATTATGAGCCTGTATTCTCTCGTTCCTCACATTTATTGGAAGAGGTTACTTCCACTCTTGATCAAAATGATGGTCAGAATGACACACAAGAACCACCGACTGCTACTACTTTTCCCGAAGAAAAAAGGGATAACGTTCATTTTTCCTCTAATGACTTGACTTCACCAGTGCCCTGTGAGAGTGGGGACCATTCTGATGGCTTAAACATATCACAAAGTGAACAAAATAAAGATGAAAGTGAAAATAATGTAGAGAAGGAGCCGGTATGAATTTAATCAATTTAACTTTAAATCTTAACCCCTCCTTTGTTTTATATACAAGAAAATTATATTTTGGAAAGTAAACATTGCGTGTACTGTATTTATTTTAAAAATTTTGAGGGTTTTTATTTTTTGACTGATATGTTCATAAAAAATTATTATGGTTTGATATTAGATCATCATTCCCAAGTGGATCAATGGAGATGTTGTAGTCAAAGGGATCTTAAAACGACACGCTCGTTCCCGTAGCATGTCAGAGAGTTGGTTGGATGATGACAAAGGTTCTCCGGTAAGTCTTTAAAGACTTAGAACTGTAGAATTCTACAAAGTACACTATACTCTATACAAATTAAATTTTATTTTGGCAAGTGTGTCCATAATCTTGAAATTTTGAAATATAGGAGGATTTCATGTCTCTGGAGAGTTTGCACGAGTATGATGAGACGGCGAATGGTGAAATGTGTGAAAAGAGTGTCCGGTTTAATGAGGCTATTCAACAACAATTGTACAGGAGTAATTCGTCTATTCTTGGACAAAGGAAAAAGAATCAGAGAAAGGCTAAAAATAAGAGGAAAGCAAGGAGTCGACTGAGCTCTGAAGGGTCTGTATCGTCCATGGATGATGATGAGGATCTTTTTAGTTTGAGAAAGTCTTTACGTTCACATACGGATCATGGACCAAGTAGTGGGACTGTGGACTCATCGTCTACTCATCTTTCCCTTCAAGATGATGGTCTGGTCAATGATGATGAGGGAGGAGATGACGATGGATTTGCTGACAGCCATGAGTAGTTCAATAAATTTCCTATACATCATAGTACAACACGTGTAACGCTACCGGTTATTGTGATTATAGTACACACGATCCAGATTGATGTTGTACTGTAATTTTATTAATATTGTTACTCTAAAAACAAAAACAACTTGAAAATGTTCATAAAATGTCTCGTCGTACAATTTCTGTTTTCAAAAAAAAACATTACATATATTACGTCACATACAAATTTTTATGATATCGCGTCTAGAATCCTAGATTAGTAGAAAAGTGATAATCATGTAAATATAACATCACAAGGAAGGGGGGTAGTGCATAATGTAAAATGGAGTAGGGATGGGAGCTAACAAAACAATAATTGAATTATTTAACAATCATTGTTACACAAAAAAACTGAAAGTAATTTCAATTCGACTGAAAAATCATACAAGACAAATTCTAATAGATCATCATAAAAAAGTTAATTAATCCTAATTTTTTTTCCCCAAAAACTCAGTTCTAATTTTCTGAGGTACCTTATTGACTGTTAGATAAGTGAATATACATAAAAAAAAGAATTTTGTTGTTACTTATTACTTAAAAGCATAAATTTATATTTAGTGTAGGGTCATTGTTACTAGTTTTGAGTTTTCATGTTTTGTGAGTTTTCTCGTATTAATTCAACCTCTCTGTGTCCAACAGAATATTTCTGTTTAAATTAGAAAGGTCAAGTGGCAGTTGAATACAATAATATTCAAGTGATTTAGTCATGTGCTTCATAGTATTATTACATGCACAATATATCTGCATGTTTTAAGTAACTTAAAGTTACTCAGAGTCCTTCTATAAAAATGATTTTAAAAAATCTCTTTGTAAAATGAAACAAAAGTTAAAAGATTAAATCAATCTCATTTTCATTTATTTATGGCATAAATTTTTTTTTGCAATTTATTTCATGACATACATACATTTCATTCAATTACAGTTCAAGTTTTTGCAAGATGAGGAAAATTTTTGTTTAATCGAAAATCTTGATTGAAAATCTTTCGTCTCCTCAGGCTTTTTTCTGCTTTCTCCATGAACTTTCTCCTCTATGCACTCGATTCTTTTTTTTTTCCTTGCTGACATACAGAGCGGTTTAGAGTAAATTAAGTACAATGTACGAGGAAGCAAATATAAAATAAACAGTGAAATATATTATTTATTTAAGTTTTATAGTGCATCTAGATTTAACCTAGACCTAGTCAAAAAAATGAGGATTTCTAAACTAACATTATCTTTTCTTGTGTTTATCATTGTTCTATCTATTTTTGTTGCCAAAATTTCCAACTTGATTACAGTCAACTATAATTACTTAAATACAGAGGATCCTCTAATTACTAAAAGATCCTTTGATCCTGATCTCATTTTAAGTGATCAAAATGAAAGTCTTATGTGGTTTGTACAAGTGAGTTTTATTTTTTTGTTTAAATTTTAATCTCCATTTATTTTGTTCGTCTTGAATCTAAATTGTCAATGTAAAATTGTGACAAAAAAATTGTATTCTTGTTATTTTCTTTTTTAAAAGTTGATATTATTTTTTGAAATTGTTTATAGATATCGGACATACATATTAGTATTTTCCACGATCCCGGACGCATAAGTGATTTTAGGGATTTTTGTAATAAGACTGTAAGATTTTACTCTAAATATTTTGACAATCAAGGTAAAAAACAATTTTATTCAAATTAATGTCAATTTTCTTGTATCTAATTTTATTTTAGCTTGATGTGATACGTCCGACTGTTGTATTGGCTTCTGGTAAGTGAATTAAATTATCTAATTTTCAAGAAAATTTATAGTAATTACAGAATTCTGTTCGTCGAAGAATGGTGTGCAAACTGTCAAAACAAATGAATCAAAATTTTAGTTTTGTAGAACACCAATACATACAGTTATGTGGTCTTTGATATATTTAGAATCTAATGTGTTTTTTCTGATTTATTATAGGAGATTTGGCCGATGCAAAGGTAGAAAGACAAACTTTTATACTGACCTGATTACTAGAATAATTAATTATGTACTCAAATTGTAAGTAAAAATGATCATAATGATGGTGATACTTGTTATAGGCTATTGATAGCATGGGGTCGAGGCAATTCCTTAAAGAGTGGCAATTTTATGAAGAGATTTTACAACAAAATAAAGTGGAAGAGAAAACAATGTGGCTAGGTAACTTTCATTCGATTCAGAATAATGTACCTTCTTTTGAGAATCTTCCATAAATAATTTATTTTAAATATTTTATACCCCTATTTTTGCTAGATATTCGAGGAAATCATGGTAAGAAAAGTATTACATATTTTCGTTCATGTGTTTTATTCTCATAAATTAAAGATTATTTAAAGATAGTTTTGCATATAGCCTTACAAACGTAGATTTTACTCTAATCTGTCTTTTTTTGAAAATGTCATCTTTCAGATAATTTCGATGTTCCAAGCATCCATGTTCAGAAGGTAACTTTTTTAAGTTTCAATTTATTTTTTCAAGTAAAATTTTGTGAGTTTAAATTGATTTTTTTTAAACAAGCTAACCATAATTTGATTTTTTAGAGTCATTATCATCAATACTCTGTACAAGGAAAGCGTCATATGAGATCGTACATGTACACGATTACAAAAGATGAAGAAAAATATTCTTTCATTGCTGTTGATGCATGTTTGGATCCGGGACCACGTCGGCCATTCAACTTTATCGGTAATTCATAAATAATAAATAATAATAGAACTGTCAACCATAAAAATTAAGTACACTTAAGGTCCCCACTTGGGAGTTTACTTTATAACAAAGTCCATTCGTTTTGAGTAGGAATGATCACATCCGATGAGTATCAAATGCTAGAAAAATTTGAGATTGACAGCCGTGGAAGCAACACTGTATGGTTTGGACACTACCCAACCTCCTGCATTATTTCACCGGTACTTACTTATAAATTTATATCATGTACATGAAAATTTCATTTCCTTTTTGTTCATTTTCTTTTGTACTGCTATGATACTGATTGTGCAATACATTGTATAGTACTTTAAGATTTCTTTTTTATCTTTATTCATCAACTACTTGGGGAACAATTAGCTGTATGATTGTATGGGAGATTTAGAGTAAAAATAAATTGACCCTCTTAACTTTTTTCCTGTTCCTTTATGATATGTAGTCATGCTAGGGTAATAAATTCTGATCATGTATCTTGACGACCACTTTTGGAATTTTTACAGTCACCTGGACTTCGTAACCTTATGAGAAATGGTGTAGCCTACATGTGTGGTAAGAAATTTTAATTGACAAAGATTGACATTGATTAAAATTAGTTCATTCGATGTATAATATATCATAAAATTTTGCTCTTACATTTGGCTTTCACAAGGCTCTAATTCTTTCTCTTCTACCGTAGGCCATTTGCATACTCTGGCCGGAACCGTTCCGAATATGTACACTCTACACCATAGTGGCATGCTCGAGCTTGAGGTAAGTATTTGAATTGAATTTAGTAAATTCAATTTACGGTGTCTGTTTCTCAAAATAGAATTATATAAAAATAGTATATAAATATTGGCTTTCGTGATGAGCCGTCTCGTTTTTATGTAAAATGTTAAAATATTTCTTTTTATTCTCACTCCGACAGTTAGGAGACTGGAAGGACAACCGTTTGTGAGTACCATTTTATTAAAAATTTTCCATTAGTTTTACAACATAATATAGTATTAATGTATTTATTTTTTGTTATAATTGCAGGTATCGTGTAGCAGCGTTAGTCACCAATTCTCTCTTCATTTTGTCTAAAATTTAAATATATTTAATATTTATATTATTAAAGGCACATAATTTAAAGTGATTTTTCTTTTGTCACAAAGGTTTGACCATGGTTTGTTTACTTTCACTGATGTGGCTCATGGCAAATGGCCAGTAATTCTTGTGACAAATCCAAAACATGCCCTCTTCAATCTTCCTAAGAAAGAACCATTAGAATTGGTTCGAAAGTCTACTCACGTCAGGTTCGATTTAATATCTGTAATACCTTCAAAAATACTTTGATGTACCTATTATCAACAAATGGATAATATAAGAATATTTGTTTTTAATTTTCATAGGATATTAGTATTTTCACCATCAAAAATAGGTAAGTTACGTAAAAAATATGAAGTGCTGGGCTTTTTTGTTTGCATTATTTGAGTTTAAAATTTTTTCTGATTTTATTTAAAACTAGAAAAAGTTCGTTTGAAAATAAATAATGAGGAATGGATAGAGTGCCAAAATATACAAGGCCCATTATATGGTGAGAACTAAAAATTGCAAAATAAATAATTTTTTTAATTGAATATATTTTGGCCTGAATCGTTTTAATAATGGCTTTTTTGTGTGGCACCGAGCAGTAGCCGAATGGGAACCTCAAAAGTATGCGTCTGGAATACATGAAATAAGCGTAAGAAATTGTTATTCTAAATTAATTATTTTTTTTCTTCTGGTGTAATTTGTATGTAAAATTAATTGCAATAATTTTGTTGACACAGGTTTATGCCCGAAATGTTGGTAAGTAACAACAATAAGAAATTCAGTTTCCGTTTATAAACTATTGTTGAACCATTTTTATTTAGTTATAACTTGGATTGCTATTTGTAATTAATTTTACATAAATTATTTTGGATCATACAGATGGAGAGTGGACAGATATACAACAACCATTTTCTTTGGATGACAGTAAACTCAGTTTTCGACTACTACCCAGAATTGCTCTCATGTTGGATGCTGCTTCAACGGTGAGCAGAAATGCAATAATTTAATTTTATAAGCATATTTTTATATGCATAAAAGTGAATGATTTAAAAACTTTTATTCGTTTTATACTTGTCTATAGTTTCAGCACCTTTTCATTCTACTCGTGATCATTTCAATTTTACCGTTGACTTGTTTACGTATTTTTCATGTGCTAGTTAAAGGTATAGCAAATTTTTACATCAATTACACATAACGAGTCAATAAATATTTGTCACTTGAAAGTATGAGACTAAGGAAATTTATGGTTTGCAGGGGAACGTATTAGTTTGGAAAGAGGCTGCAGAGGAAAAAGAAGAGGATTACTAAGAAAATTATCTATTCTCTCTACTGTTAATAAATTATTCTATCCATTAATTTTCTATCCAATTTATATAACTGTGGGTAAGAATTCAGATCAACTATAAATGATCTTTGAAAAAATTTAGAGTGTCATATAATAAGTAAATCTTACAAATTTGTGTTTGTTTTCTGATAGGCCCATGGTTTGTTGGAGAAGTAATAGAAGGTATAATTTTAGTTTTTTTAAAACTCATCTAAATGGTATTTTTCAAGTTTCTTTTTATGTAATACACACCTATTTTTTTGGAACTAGGACATTATGGAGCTGTCTTTGCTTGGGGAACCTTGGTTCAAGGCAAAATTCTTCCAGGTTTGTTCGACAAAATAAATTATTCAGTTTCTGACTAAATATTTGATGCCCTGCATGGTTTCTTTTTTTTCAGGCTCATTTACGTACTTCTACGGGTTTTTCCAGGTCAGTACGCAAGAGTGACTACGATTTTAAATAGTTCTCAAGTGAACACCGCGTGTAATTAATTAATGTTTCTGTTTCAATAATTTAACTTTCTTTATTTCAGCTCTTCTGCTTCCATATACCATTTGTTCTGCTTATGAGTCACTGCGTTGATTGCAGGTACAACTTTTAACTAAGAAAATTAAAATTAGTACTTGAAGTAAGGAATTCTTTTACAAATTACCTTTAATTGAATGACAGGTTTAAGTCAGTTTGTTGGGAGCGAAGTCCTTGCGGCTACACAAACGTATTTTGCAGGGTCCTGCCGTGTACAATACTTTTAGGTGAATTATTCTTGCATTTTATACGACGGTGTAACACTAAGCTAATGGATAATGGTCTTTGTTTATTAATATTCATTTTGTATTCATTCTTTTAGCAATTCAAGCTGTATTCGCATACTCATTTTGGTTGGCCTACGGTACGATAGCTTTAATAATTGGGCCATTAAGGACATGGTCCTTCTTCATGGCCCTCTTCCTGTGGTATGTAACAGTGAAGTTGAAGCCCTCAGATTTTCAAGACGCTTGCCTTGTGTGGACTCATCAACGTCCTCACCCAAATAATGTTTACTCTACAACAAATAATGACAATTGCAACGAGACTAACCAATGTCATGAACTTCATGAAAGTTTGTAAAAAAAAGAGATCCTCGTGAGTAGAAGTAAGATTAAATAAGTGTACAATTGCTTCTATACATTTTTTTACTGAATTTGTTTCTATATTTTTAAATGACTGAATAATCATAGTAGTTTGTTTTCTTGTTTTACGTTCGAAATGAACAAAAAAAATATTATGAAACAACAAAGAATGAAAATGAGAGTAAACAGCTAAAAGAGAGTAAGTATTTAGTTGTGTAGATAAATGTACAATTTTGTATAGCCATAATGAGTACTAAACTTTCCCGTTTAAAAACTCAACTTATAGTTCAACCTTTTTTTCCTTTTGCAGTTTTCATGCAGTTTGTTTGTTGTGTGCTGATTTGGGTACTAATAATTTTAAAAAATTGTTGGATTAATTGTTGAATTTGAAAGCAATGATATGACACGTATCATGATGAAAATTATGCATGCATTATTTAATTATTAGGATGACGGTGCTATTATTAAAATATGTCATCGTATTGATAGTTGCGTGATTATAACTGCAACTGGTGACGTTATATTGTTTAAGTTGGTTTTATAAAATACAATTTCTAGTAAAATTATCGTCCTTGTCGTAGAAGACTGTTACAGAAAAAACTATGATCTTGTGTGAGGCTCTTATTTGTCCAGTAGACAAATAAATATACAAAGACATCATAGAATACAATAATATACATTCAGAAATTAATACAACTTTAGGTACAACTAGATTTACATCCTCATATGTGGGTATAACCTTCTTTTTTTTAATTGTTTTAACATTTCCAAAGTGCTATCAATAATTCAGTTGGTAGTTTCTTCCTTTTGTGAGCCTAACGCTTATTTTTTAATGTTTTAATACGGGTTTTTAATCATTTCAATATAAATAACCAAAAGTTAGCATTTCATTCTAGAAATATTCAATCTCTACATAGTTCTTTGCGCTTGTATACAGATAGATTAATTATGCCTTGTAAGTACATTAATTTTAATTGTTCAATTTCTCCTGTTTTTGCAATGTGCATTATGCTATGAAAATTGAAATTATATCTGAATATTACAAGTTTTTCACGTCACAAGTTCAAAACTGCATCACATTGCTAACTGCAATACTGCAATATACAACAGACTGTTTAGTGAAGTAATGTTGATGATGATTCAAAGGTGTAAATTTTGTTGTGAAATTTTTTTTTCTTTGTAGCCGTGAGAATTATACAAAAGTATATCTGTATACTAGCGATAAAATACGACGTGATGTTGTTAAACAATTTATTAATATTAATTATCAAGTTACCAAATGGCTTATGCAGTTTAGTCATAGGACGAAAGTAGTTTTGTTCTTTATTATAAGAAAAAGGTTCGTAAACAATACATAAATATTTAAATATGAAATTGACAGTATTTTTGGAAAAGGGAAAAACCCGTGCAAAAATCTATCGCCTCTACAGAATGCCACAATAGGCAAATCGGTGACTTGAGAATGACAGAGAAAAGGAATGTGAAAGTATAGAAGAAAAATCTGCTGGCAACAGAAGAGCTATTAAATATATATATGAAATATTCAATATTCATTGCTTGAAACTTGAAATTCAAGATGACTCAAGTATACTTATTAATATCCTGTTATGAATCATAACTTATAATTGTTAAGAAACTAATTAATTGATAAAGAAGTTGACATGATAAAAAGTGATGACTAATAATAGATAAATATAATGTTAGAAACTATACTCGAATTATAAACATAATGTATATTAAAATACACGTAGGAACGGAAAAACAGTATGCGGAGAACGGAGAAATGTCGCTAAACAATAGTATTAAATGTGCTAAATTAAAAATTAACATGGCTATACTAGAAATTATATTGTAGATGTCAATAAAGTATTTGAATTGTTATATGTATATATAAAGATATATATTAATATCGATACTTTCTAAAGTACTCTCATTTTGATGTTGATGATATTTTAATGTAAAATAGACAAGATTATTATGTAGACAAGTACGTATTACACATGTTGTGCTGAAATAGTAGGTCCTGTAGTCATGATGAATCGTGATTATGATTACCTAAATTATACTATGAATGTACCTACTTTATGTTTACAAATAAATCTGCGATAATTTCGAACAAGCAAGAAGAATGGCTTTTACTGAAAAACATTTTGATTTTATTCTCATAAATTATGAGTCAAAAGTTAAACATAAGTGTCATAATATCAAGAGCTAATAATAATACTAATCTAGTAAATTTGACATAGACTCTCGAGAATGAAAAGTATAAAATGAGTTGTATTTATGGATGTTGTTAGCAAATGATTTTTTTAAACTCAAAAAAATACAATGATCTTACTCCTCATCAGGACCAATGGCATCAATGGTTTTGTACATTCCATAACGAGCATTTAAGATCCGTTTAATGTTTGCATTGACTTTTTCTAATGATTCATCTTTTCGAACTGCCGTCTAAATTGTAATTTAAATGTTTTAGTGCATTTACGTCTCATACAATTACAAAATCATGTAAAATGAATAAAATTTTTTCATGAAAGGAAATTAAAAGAAAGGGAATAAGAATTACCTCAATCTCATTGACACATTCAATTTCAAAACCACTTGAGATTAGGTTTATCACCTTTCCTCCAGGTCCACTTCCTACTCGACCTACTCGTCCACACCGATGAACATAATCTGCCACGAATTTGGGGAATTCGTAGTTTATGACTCGTTTCGTCTAAATAAAAGGAAGGAAAAAACGAATAAATTAACAATTTGTCCTCCGTACGCTGAAACTATCCCACAAAATTATTTATCTTGATTTCAATTGACGAAAGAAAATAGGAAGAAAAAATTAATTGTTTACCCTAATTGTATCGATGCCTCTTGATCCAATATCAGTGCACACGAGAGCATTGATATCACCTTCTTGATATTGTTCCAAAAGACCTCTTCTTTCACCGGGTCTTATACCACCATGAACACACACATTGTCTATTCCATTTTTGTTTAATTGCATTCCAACCCAATGACAGGTTACACCTTTGTTACTGGAAACGGTGAATGAAAAAAATAAATCACAGTTCATGTAGAGGAGGTGAGAATGACAAAATTACTAACAATAATTTCTTATTTGAAAAATGTATAATTAAGTATCAGTTACCAAAACACAACTGTGGGTAATTTTTTGTAAGTTGCTTCCTTCAAGAGATTTAGAATAATGCTAGGTTTATCCATTTTTCGAACTCTAAGAAATTCTTGGGGTACAGTCTTAACAACAGTATGTAATCCTGGAGTTGTAATTCGATGCAAGGAATCGAACTGTAATTATTTATAATACAAATTCATTAAATTCATAATAAGTACATTAATGACAACAGCTATAAAGATGAAAGTCATGTTGTAAACAAAATTGATTACAATTTCTGTACACTTACAGGGATAGCTTCTCCTAGAATTGTTTCAATACTACGGGGCATTGTAGCACTAACAAGTGTTGCTTGAAGTGAATCACTTGTAAAATTAAAACGATGAAGAAATCGAATCACTTCTGCTGAAAAGCTGTCATCCAATAAAGTATCAGCTTCATCCAAAACCAGATGATTTACTCTTGACAAGTCCAAAGCGTCCATAATATGTAAAGTTGAGACAATTGAAATGGTAGTGACAAGAATGTCATACGGTTTAGTAGTTGGATTATTAACTTTTCCTCGAACATTTCCTCCTTGGACTAGTCTTACTTGAATGTCTAAAAGTCTACCCATTTTCAATGCTACTCTCTGTAAAACAAAACCAGTTAATTAAATCAGTCTCATATATGTACAGAAACCCCATTTGTACATGTCATTTATCATCAAAAATAATACTTACAGAAACTTGTTCAGCTAATTCTCTCGTAGGAACTATAACTACAGCTAATGGTTGATTTTCTTTTCTTGGATGTCTGATTGATTTTTTTTCGAGTATCTGTTCGAAAATTGGTAATAAATAAGCTAGTGTCTTTCCACATCCTGTCTCAGCTGCTAACAGATTATTTTTACGTTTCAAAATTTCTGGAATAGCAGTGGCCTGAAAAAACACAGGAAAATCTAATGTGCTACTGGTATATGAGTCGCACAATAATTAAATAATTTATTACTTGAATAACTGTTGGAGCTTTAATTTTCTCTGCCTCTAACACTTCACAAATTGTTTTACGAAGTCCTAGGAGGGCAAATGTTTCTCTATTTTCAATCTGCATAAAATTTGTATCCTAAAAAGAAAGGAAAAAATTAATTTTTTAGTATTTGCTATATAGTTGCTAGTACTTTATCAAAATTAAATGATATATAATGTGTACTCCATAAGCGGCATGGATGGTAAAGAAATCGCCTTTTGACTTTTTATGTTTCCATCCTTTTGAGATCATTGGAAGCACTAAGCGATCATTTTGTCTGCCATAGCTACATTCAATTAAATAATCGTTAAAATCACACCAATTAGAAATGAATCCATCATTATCACAATTTTAAATTATTTATTGACTCACTTTTGTCCTTTATAATGGTTGAGCTCTGGGTTCTTTGCACTAATTACAACCTTGCTCTAGAATAAATACAAACACATGTATATAGTTATAGAATGATGTTAATTATGTATTGAGAATCCAAAAAAAATCCTTTTTGCACAACAAAAATCAATATATATACCTATATTAATTTCCTTACCCTTGACCCTTGTCTTGCATACTCTAGTAGTTTCATTTTCTGACCGTATTTTGTAGCCTCGTTCTCCATCTTTTTGTCTAATCTACCTTTTAATTTTAAGGGAACTGTAATAAGAGTTGGATCCTCTGGAGGATCTTCTTCAGTAAATTCATAATAAGGGTCATCCTTCGGTTCTTGTTGACGTCGAGATTTAGTTTTAGGTCGATATGATGATAAGACCCGAACAAATGTTTTTGTCTGATATTGAGGAATACACTGACGTTGAATTATGCTATGAAAACTTTTGAACCACACTAATGAGGTCATTATGATGATGTATTTTGTAAATTATTCTCCGTAAGAAGTTATTTCACAAAATAAATATTAAAAAATTCGGAACTTTCTCAAAAAATAAAATAAAATTCATGTGCTCGGCATTTCAAAAATGTCGTTGCCGCATTGAAAAGAATATCTACACGTCCGACAGACTACCCCAAATGCTGATTTTTATTTATAAAAAGATGAAGAGATGCATAGAATGATCATAAGAATTTGTAGATTGTATATGATACAAGAATAACATTATTTATTAATATTATTTATATGACGTTAAACTTAAGGGATACAATCGACATTTTTTTTGTTTAGTCTCACACACATCAGCAGTTAACACATCCTTACAAGTATGTACAACAATATAATTTTGAGTTTGATAACTTTCCACGCATCATTTAACGCTGTCATTTTGTAACGCTTTGTATAGTTTTTTTTACATAGTACATAGTTATTATTGTTCACTAATAAATCAATAAATTTATATACTAATAAATGGTATAGGTAGAAACAAAACAGAAAAATTACTACAAAGGACAAACAACAGATATGATTATATTTATGTAGTGTAGCAGTACAAAAATTGACTTGAAAGGGGGGTTTCCAATTTTTGGCGTAAAACTTGTGTATTTATGAGAAAGATTATTGTACATTCTCTCCCACATATATAGTAACCCCGTCTTCCTTGTATCATAATTATTGATGATGTAATATACTTTTTTTTTTTGTTTATGTGTACTTTTCAAGTGAATAAAAACAAGTTTTAATAAAGAAACGAGTGAATATTGGAATTTGAACATTATTGAACGAAAGGTTATACTATTGTGAATTCATTATTGGTAGCCAAAGGGTCAGTGGAGACTGGGGTGTAGGAGAAAATTTCCTGTTCCATATCACCCGATGCACTAGGAGTTTGAGTCTCATGTTGTTGGAGTAGCTCTTCTGTCATATCCTCATTCAGAACCATACTACCATAACTCTCTCCTGAAAATTAATTAATCACAAATAAATATTTGATATATTCACGTTTAAATCATTGAATGAACTCTATCAATTTCATTCATTAAGTAACTATCTTAAAATGTTCTGTTCTTGTGCATTAAACAAAGCATTTAAATAAACTTGAATAATAAAATGGTACTACAATTTTAACTACATTATTTCAAATAAAATTACCCATTGACAATGATTTGTCTCCTTTCATAGCTTCTCGATATTTTTGTAGGTATTGCTTCAGTGGGTCAACATAATTATCAAAACCAAGGGATGACATGGCGAATAAAATATCTTCTCCATTTATTGTTTTCCGTTTTTCTTGATGACAACGGTCTGATGCTTCTGAGGTGATGAATGACACAAACTCTGAGACACATTCTTGTACACATTCTCTGGCATCCTTAGCTATCTATTAATTTTTATAAAAGACGACAATAAAAAGGACAAATTAGCAAACATGAATTCGAATCAAAACTCCATGCAGAAATAATAATGATCTCTTACTTTTCCCGTTTTCGGAATAGATTTTTTCATTAGCCTAGCCACATTAGCTATAGGAAGAAATCTGTCTTGTTCACGGAGGACTGCATTTTGACGATCTGAATCTTCACCATCTCGACTATCTACAAAATTAAAAAGGAAAAAAAATTGAAGTACCATTGGAATACTTTAATGATGACTTTTGCGTGTGTAATTTTAATGTACCACTATTACTATTAGTGTTATATATCACAAATTGAGTAAATTCATAATTTATATTGAATTGTACATCAAAATTAACTTGAAATGCTCTGGAGCAATCATGTAAAAACAAATTTAGAAATGCAAGAATGTAATTAATTTTTACCTTCATTGTCGTCTGTGACCAGATAATGTGGTGCACTATTTAAGTACGAAGTACCCATGTCTTCATTCTCGGAGGCAGAGTCCATTGTCACCTTCTACACTTATTTTTCAGTCAAAATTCACAAAAATGCAAAGAGTTTTCCGTTTTTATGATTTATTTTTCCTTCGACGCGAACGTCATTGAAATTTATTTTGATTGCTCTATGACTAATTCAAGAAAAATATCGCTCTTGGAGTTTTTTCAATTTTCTAGTTTCTACTGTCATCAACATTTCAAAAAATATTTTATTTCAACAACATGCTTAATTCTTACATAGGTATCATGCCGTACATAGTATAATATAATTATTGTATTTGTAGTAAAAGAATCTCAAGTACTTTCAAAGGGACGTTCAAGGCTTCAAAAAATGAAAATATTCTAATCACTATTAAAATTATACTTGCCACTTACTGACAAGTAGTCAGTCAGTAAGAGTATGGATTAAGATCAAGGTATAATAATATAATGTCATCATATGTATAAAAACATTATTATTAAAATACAAACAGTAAGCTAATTGAAGTATAATCAATTAATCCTGTGACAGGATTTCTGTCACATATGTAGTACCTGTAGAAAGTCAAGTGAACACAAAAATATTATTATCGTCTAGTAAAAACTTTGAGCGAATACAGTCGGTGGTAAGTGTAAAAAGACAGAAAAGTGAGAAGAAGCAGATTAGGAGGATGACTCGGCACAAGGAATTGGTCTCACGGCTGTAAAATATTTCATGATATTAGGAGTTGGAGAATTTCCACTGGAAATCATTGTTGTGGCATCCAATGAATTTCTTCTAGCTGAAGCTCTTAAACTTGTTGTTTTGGGAGATCTTTTTGGTGTTGTGTTATGTACAGCATCATTTGTCACAGCTCGAGGTTTTAATTTTAGTTTTATTTTTTTGGGTGGTCGTGGATTTTGATTTTGACTTTGTGAAATTTTTGAATAAATTCTCTTTTCTCTCCGTCCAGTTTCAGTAAGAGTATTTGTGGGTGATGAGGACGTTGGAGAAGGAAGATTCAGTGTCAATTTGAACTCACCAAGCCAACATGGTTTCCTTGATTGAATTCCATTTGATGATTTTTTACTTCTCGGTCCAGGAATACTAGGATGTTTTCCATCAATAGCAAAATTGGGCAAATCTTTTAATAGAGAACCCAAGTCAAAATTTTTTGTGGTGGTGGTGGGTTCTCCCTTAGGATGATAATTGACATGATTTCGATAATTCTGTGACAAAAGATTAGAGAGGAATAATCCATTCGTTGGACTCAAATCTTTTGGCTTAAAATTTGAAGACAATTTTGCTATTTGAGCATGAAATTTATTTGCTTGTATTTGTTGTTTATTCAAATCTCGAATACAGTCAAGAGCAGGAACATCTTGCAAGGATTTATAATGAGCTCGATCAATTGAATCATGACTTAAATCATCCTGATCGACTGAAGAGCCTTCAACATATGTCGAAATATTAGGTCTCCAGATTTGAATTCGTCCATCATCACCACCAGACACAACCTGTATTCATTGAAAAATAATCATCATTATTATTTATATTATGGATCGTACATTTATTATCTACCAATAAAATTCATTGAAAAATTTATTAAATTTATAAGTATGGGAAACTAAAAAAACTTATACCTTGAATGTGTCATCTGGACTGAAGACTGCAATACAACTAGACTGAGAATCAGAGTTCAAATAGACAAATGGATCCGAACTGTCATTAAATGTATCCCAAATATAAGTCTCGGCTGATGAAGATCCAGAGATCAAAAAGCGCCCATCACGACTAACATTTATTTTAACATAGTAGTTCAACTTGTAGGGCACTAGGAATGTAGCTGAAAGATTTAAACACAAGAAATATTTTTAAAATTTCACTCTACTTCATGTACATGATTTACCATGTGTTTTAAAAAATTTACAAAGATTCATGAATGTTTACCTGGCTCCGAAATGTCAACTGTGGAAGACAAATTAAATTTGAAAATTTCATGAAGACTGCATGCGTATAAACTATTTTGCTGATCAAGGCACATTGAAACATAGCCAATTCCATTGTGAGTGTCTTTTGGCCACTCTATAGTTGAAACAGGGACCATCTTCTTGAGACCACTATACGTTTTTCGCAAGTCCCAAAACTTGATGCATCTTTAATTTAAATAAAAATTACAAATACACGGTTAGTAATTAAATACTTCCCTACAATGTGTATAATATCTAAATATATACCAGTACATATAATACAGTAAAAGATTTTACCCATCAGTGGCTGCACAAGAAATCACAGTATTGTCATCATAAAATAGAATGTCGGTCACAGAAACTGCTTCCGTATCTTTTTGAGGACCTTTTACTCCTAGGAAAACATGAAATACATATATCACCACAAAAGATGTATTTCAACTTTCAACCTAATAAATATGGTTATTTTATGTATCTTACCATGAGCTTTTCGGATAATATTGGAGGCTGACCCAACTCTAGTATCCCAAAAGATGATATTTCCATCACGACCCCCACTTCCTAAACAGTCTTTATTCGTTGGATGAAATTTCACAGATTTCACTGTGCGCTCATGTCCACAAAGTGTTGTATGCTCTTCAAAATTATTCTTTATGTCCCATAGTTTGACTGTGTTGTCACCAGAACAAGTTGCAATTTGTCCATCCATGTGTGATGACCAATCCATGGAAAACAAGGCATTTTTGTGACATTGATGCTCTGTCAAGTAAAGAAAAAAAAACACAAAATTTAACACTCTGCACAATTAACAATATAAACACAAAACTGAAACGGTTAATAGTTAGACTTACTCAAAATAACTTTTTCCGTGTCTCCCTCCCCTTCTCGAGTATTTATAATTGAAAGAAATCCAAGCTCATCAGACGCAGCCAAGTAATGAGGATGATATTGAACCGGACAAAATTTTACGTCGTACACAGGGATTTCTTCCACAAAATTGTCTTCATTTTCACCAACTTGAATCTTGTCTGCTTCTCGACATTGTAGATTACACATAAACTTCTTGGCATCAATTGGACCTAGTTATAAATAATTGAAATATATTATTAGGTTTTTTATTTAAGTACACGTATGAAAACTTAGAAATAAAAGTACTTCAGAATTTAACCAAACGTTATGAAAACTTACAATTGACAGTAGCTTTAAGTCCCAGCTCACGTCGTAGACAAGCCCTCGGATGGGCCTCCATGTCAAGAAGACAATATGCTTTATGGAAATTTTGACGAAATTCAATGAAAAAACGGAGATTGCGGCCTGTAATCAACGAAAAAAAATCGAACAATGAAATTCCACCAAAAGTCAAAATACCTTGTCAAAACCAAGGATGTATACGTGCTGCGTCACGAACGCAAAATTTGAACTCTCTCGTGCTTCGTTTTTTGGTTTTCACTCGTTTTTTTATTTTGATTAAAATTGAATCAAAATTCAGTGACAAGCAATGTTCGGTGAAGGGGATGGACGGCCAGAAGACCCAAATGTTGTTCCTGCCAGAGGATTGTTCTCTCGACGTCGTGACCGATATCAACGTCGAAGACCAGTTGATGTGCTCTTAAATAGTGTAAGAGACGGATGATTTTTCGTTCCTTTGTCATTAACAATTGTTAAAATAACATGTGCAAATTTTGTTTGTTTTTAGAATGAAGGAGAAGTGGACTCATTGGGTTCATTTAAAATGACGACTCCCTATTTTACTCACAACCAGGAAGGTCGTCCTGTGCATACTTGTTGTACTTGCTTTCCAGAGAACCGGGTAATTTCATAGTGGTTTCGTATTATAAAAAATTAATTTGGAATAAATTATGAATAGCATGTTTGTTTATATGTACACAGAAAAAGATTCCACAAAATTTCATGACACTACCAGTCAGAAATTGCTTCAATGTCAAAGTGGTGAATAAGGATAATTGGTACATGCCTTATTTTGCACACCTTGCTCACTTTATGGCCAAAAAAGAATTAGCTTCTCACTACAAGTTCATTGAGCCTGAGCAAGTTATTACTACGGATTTATTTTCGGTAAGAAAGCATTCTCTTTATAAAGCAAGCAAAATTTTGTTTCACTGTTGTAAAATGTATTATCATTTGTATTCTCTTCAGTACATTGAAGGAAAGAACATAGATGAAGAAAATAAACAAGTATCTGAAGAGAAGAGTCGTGCTCTACAGTTCTTAAACTCTTTTGCAGTTCATCCCAAAACGGAAACAGAAGTTAGTCGTCGAATTAGGTACTCAAATACATGTCTTATCTACAAATTATTACAGTTATTCAAGTTATTGTTTGTGAATGATGAATTTACATATTCATAATTTGTAGAATTGGTGGATGGCTCGCCTTCAAATTCTTCTCCAGCGTTTTTGATGGAATTTGTGTTCATGATGGACAGATTAGTCTGCTAAAGTCTTTGCAAAAACATCATCCAGTAATTTACGTGCCTTTACAGAAGAGTCATTGGGATCATTTTATTTTGTCAATGGTTTTAATTGACTCTGACATCCCTACACCATTGTTACTTGCTAGAAAATCATTGTTACAAGTTCCTATTCTTGGGTAATTTCTGTATAGTTTACTTTTAATTAGTTGATTATTTATATTTTTCGCAGGTCAAATGTGTTATCGGAATTGTTTTTCAGATCTCTTGCTAAATGGACCCTAGGCCTTGGATGCCGTCCAGGACGAATGGATAATAACAAAAATTCCAAAGCAAATATTAATCAAGAAAGTCACAGGTCAATCAGTGTAGCCCATGATGCCTATTTAACTGCCTTGTTGAAGGAAGGAATGGGACTGGAGTTGTCTGTTGAGAAGCATCGTAGTCGAACTGGAAAACCGGGAACTGTTTTTGTTGGAAGTAAGTTCTTGTAATAGTTACAAAAACTGAAAATAAACATGTTCAATTACTTTCATTGTTAGTTAAAACTTCTTTTTTTTCTTGTAGCTGAATTCTTCAACTTCATTTTGAGGCTTCTCAAAGAAAGAGATATTGAGGACGCAATTATTGTTCCTGTAACCATAAGCTATGAAAAATGTCCTGAGGAGAATCTCATCAATAATTATTGCCATGCACCAAAACAAACAGGGATGTTTCGTCAATTATGGAATGTTTTTCGTATTCTAGTTAATTGTGTTCTTGGCAGAAAAAATCAAAGACTTGGTTACGCTCGAGTTGATTTTGCTCATCCCATATCAGTTCGGGTATGTATTAAAATATTTATTTATTTCTGTATAAAAAAAACTAAATGTGTGCTCGTGTTATTAATTGTAGGAATTTCGAGACATTGTAATGACACCAAGCAGGATTAAAGATATTATGGATCGTTTTGAAGACGACAACTTTTTTTGGATGACTGATGGATATTGCAATCCCATCTCTAGTAAACAGTTGAATTGGGATCGTGATGTTGGGTCTGTTTCATCTTTATCATCAGTCTACGCTGATACAGAAACAATGGTGCCAAAGAATAATGATGCTATTCTTCTAGCTGATACAATAACTTCTCATACAATTTACGGTAATTCAATTGTAAATTTTGCACTAAAATATAATATTTATTATTTTATCAGGAATTGCATTAGGGTGATTATGCATTGTGGTGATTAGTCACAAGTGCAACTTTAATTATCACTCTAGTTTATACAATAAAAACCTTATTATTTTTTAGATGCATTGAGAGCATCCTCTATAATGTCAACACATTTTCTCGCATTTCTTCTACTCACGAGGTATCGTCAAGGGGCCACAATGGAAACACTTGTATCTGATTTAAATGATCTCATCCTGTGTTTTCGCGAGAGGAAAAATGATGTTGGATTTTATAAACAGTCCGATTTGACATGTGTGATCTACCGTGCTGTAAGATTTAACTACATATCATTACTATGTTAATATTAAATATTGAATATTTAAATGTCATTTTTTGATAACGTAAAAAATATTTTAGGCTCATCTCCTAGGACCAACATTAATCAAGATATCAACCCAATCTGATAAATCTGTCTTTGTTAAGCCCAATTTGGATCGTTCAAGTTTAGTACAATTGGGATATTATTCTAATCATATAATTTCTTTTCTTACCATGGAGGGAATAATTGGTAATATATTTTGCCGTATTTTCATAAAGTTTTGATGATTGTGGAGATTTAATTTAGTACATCAAATATATCTGCAATTAATAGAAATTCTACCTATTATAGAATAAAATCAAAAATTTACGACAATTCTTTGTAATTATGCTATTTTAGCGACAGCTCTTTTCTCCTTGAGGGGTCCAAAATTAAAGTTGTACAATGGAACATCAGTAGAAGTTTATGTAAATGAAAATGAACTTGTACAAATAGCGGCTCAATTAGTGAGACTTTTAAAAGCTGAATTTCTTCTACACCCACCTTGTGAACAACTAGAAGATGTGGTGAAGGCAACTATTGTTAGAATGAGGGATGAATATCTTCTTGTGACTGAAATGGTATGAATCACTAATGCACAATTTGTGTACATTTACATGAATTTTGTGAAGAACAAAAATTGTAAAATTTTCATGTTGTTTTTAATATTCAAACAGCTTGCTGCTAGACACGACTATGATGATGACGATGGCGGAGGAGATTATGTAGACAACCATAATGATCAGAAGATTATAATAAAAGCACTACAGGATACCGTGGCCTTCAGAAAACTTTGTCAAGTTCGAAATATTATCATTCCTTATGTTCAGGTCTATGTTGAAGCTTTTCTAGTCCTGTATGACTTGTTACCATCACCAGAAGACAAGAATGTAGATAATTCTGGTATGCCGGAACTAACTTTGAGAGAAATAATGCTTGAAAGGGTTTTACAAGTGTCATCCATTCAACAAGGTACAACATTTTACCACGTTCCATAACATTTCTTGAATGAGGTGAAAGTAGTAGATTTGAATGGAAGAATTAAATGTCATATTTTTATTTTACTATATTTTAACAGAGGTAGCAGTCATGGACACAATTATTAATTTCTTAGAAGCAATGAAGCAGTGTGGTGTAATTGAGGAGAAACTGGATGGAGAAAGTGGCAAAATAACTTGCTGTCTACATGAAAGCTTTGCTGCAGAAGAAATGTTAGACATTGCACGAAATAATATGTTGTCATTATTGTCTTTCTAATCCAGTACTAAAATGTAACATTTTTTCAGGACAAGCTACTCTCTTTTTTATGATTTGTTTTACCTAAGAAAACACCATGTTATGTATTTTGATTTTTTTTTCTAACAAAAGTTTGTGGTTAGTCGTGTAAGGACAACTATTTTTTGAAAACTTGATTTATTCTTATCATTATTTTTACGAAATAAAAGTGTTTGTGTTTTTTAGTATTATGATCATAGTACTTGTTATTACAAAATGAGATCTCAAATTTAGAATGAATCTGCTCATTTTATACTTAGAGAGCAAACATTTTATAATGATTTTAGTTTTATATTGAGTTTTGAATTTCATATATTTATTCTAATTCAAAAAATGATCAATGAATTACTCATTTTATCAGTCAGAAAATGTTCATTAATTTAATTTGTTGGTACTAATTTTTTATATTTTTGAAGAAAAAAGGGAAATGTATTTTCACACAAGATGAATCACGTTGAATAAAAATATTCGTTTATAAAATATTACAGCTAAGTGCCAAAAATCTCTCATTTTTTCCTATTGTCATTGAAGCGCTTTACATGGAGTTCGTTCATATTATCATGAATTAAAGATAAAAAATAATGGTTGTCGGCTTATGCAATAACAAACTTTTGAATTGGTTGAGAAAAACCAAAATTTTATTTAGAACACAATGAGACAGAGGGTATAACAAGGTGACATGAATTTGGTAACATGAGGAAAAACACAATGAGACACTAATTAATTACATGTAGTTGTACGGTTATAGCTTGAGACCATTTGAAAAAAATAAGCCAGTTTTCACATTAGGCTTATGTTACCCCTCATTAAATGCGGCAAGTTGATAATAAATAAATTTTCTGTACGTTTGTTGCTATCAAATAATTAAAATTACATTTGTCCTAATTTAGAGCGTTAAATTGCGTACACTACACACAAATGATTGTTTTTTCAGTTTTTTAAAAATTTAGTCGGTAAGCGTAACTTCAATGCGTCGTCCTTCAGTGGCAGATGAAGATGAAGGGTTTGCACTTGTAGAACTTGCACTTGCTGATGCTGAACTGGAACTTCCGGTTCCAGTGGCTGCTGTCTCTGCCTTTTTGTTAATGACAGGGATTCCAGTTTGACGAATTGGGACGGCTCTTTCATTTTGTTTAGGTTCTTCAACAATTCGGGAGGCCGAAATTAAGAGAACGCCATCAGAGCTGAGATTGCATTCCACCTGTAATTTTTGTTTGAAAATAATTAAATTGAAATTTTTATACTTATTTTAAAAACATTTAAATATTTCTACAAACCTTGTCGGCCTTGACATCATCAGGAATAACATATCGTCGTACAAATTGTCGGGAAATGAAGCCATGTTCATCTTGTTTCTCGTCATGTTTTCCCTCTACGACAATAAAACCGTCAATGGTCTTGACATTGAGTTCACTTGGATGAAATTGTTGAACGTCCAACATAACTTGAAATTTTTCACTGTCAACTTGAACCTCTGACACTCCACTTTGTTGTCTCGTGTGAAGTCTACGGGGTCGGGAGGATGAGAATGGACTGCGACCTGATAGTGAGGCTGAGGCCCATGATGGCAATAAAATTTCTTCGTCATTAAGGCCCAAACCAAAATGTTGATCAAATAGTCGTCGTTGTGGTCCAGCTCCAAAGTAGTCACGAAGGAAGGCGTCTCGGGATGCCATTTTCTGTAAAATTAATTAAGTTAGGTAATTAAATAACCAAATGTAAATATAATTGTCAACAATATCTGTGTACACCATAGTTAAATAAATAGAGACTTACTTTGTTAAAAGGACTGAATTAAAAAATTGAACTTTTATATTTTTAGGAAGATTTCTCTTGAAGAAATATAAATGCTGAGTGACTTGACTTGAATATTGTGGTGGCTTTTATATGAGAAATCAAGTTGAAAAAAAAGAAGGTTCGGGAAGAGTTTAAGAACAAATTTATTTACTTCTACAACTCTCACTACTGCCCGCCCGCCCGTGAGAGAGAGAGAGAGAGAGTCAAAATAAGAGGTGATGTGAGCCAATTTAGTGGTAGTGCAAGTGCCCACGTAATTTATTTACAAAAAGATATCTCACACTACTACATCATCTAACCTCCTACTATTAAGCTACAATCTAACTCTTTGGCTCCTCATCACCTCCTCCTACCCGTGTCTGTGTCATCACATTGGAATTCGGGTTTCCACTCTCTCGTTCTAAACTACCGTCATCAATGTGCCATCAAGAAGGTTGAGCATTCCCTTTTTTTTACTCGGAGAGTCACCGTGAACAAACACCCACTAGAAGATTTATACATCTCAATATTTCATACTCTTTTACATTTATATCTTCTACATATTTTTTTAATTGTTCATGCTATACCTATACAGTTCTATCTGTAGTGTGGTCGATTATAAATTATTTGCATAGAATATAATTTGACCTTTCTTAATGTTAATGCACACAATAATTTGTCTCTCTCTCTCTCTCCTCTTTTTATTTTGAATGCCAAGGAGAAGAGTGCATAGTACAGATATTTATCTGTACTATTTGAGAATAGTTACTTGTAATTGTTCATTAAATAGTACAAAAACATGTTAAATTCATTCAAAATTTTATCGTTGATGACACAATCATTTGTAGGAGAGGATTTTAGATGATTACTAACAATAATATTCTTTTGCTTTGATGGAATTTACAAAGAGTTCAGCTCTCAGATCTCATCAACATGTGCCCAATTCAAATTGAAACTTTTTATGGGCTTGTGCGAGACATTTACCAGATGAGTGGTTTTTTTACAATTCACATGAAGAGCAACATTACACACATAATAAGAGTTCCTGACTTGTGATATTCTTAAAATTAATGGCATGAGTTTTTTTTGTTGGTTATGGAAAACTGCATTCTCTTATGATTTTTAAATTAGACAGATTTGAGTCTTGTGAATATTAACAACAACAACAAAAAAAACTTGTTCATTTCTCGACGCGTGAGATTAAGAGAGAGAAAAGTGCACTTGGTTAAAATGAAACCACAGAGAGAGAGAAAGAGAAGCCACATAAAATATAATTCACATGAAGAGAAGATTGAAGCCATAGTGATTCGGTCTCATCGTCAGTTCATTCATACGATGGGGTCTAGCCTCGTTCTACTTTACATGTAAAAGGTCTAGGTTAGCCAACGCAACATTTTCTTTCATCATTCAACAAACATTTTACTGATCACCACTAGACCTTTCATTTCCTTCTTCTTGTGAATGAGAATATTATTCTGATTAATTTTTTTTGACTCGCCTCATATCTCCCTTTTTTCCTTTTTTTTCATTAAGAAAAGAGTCCCCTTCACCTCGAACAAGGATAATTTTTTTTTTGTTTCTCCGACTCATCCAATTTCATCCAGTATCCAGGAAAATATCTCTACGACTGATATCCCCCCATTTGGCTTTCTCATGACTATGAATTTTGGCAAATGTCCAAAAATCATGCCTTCATACTTACACGCGCGAGTACAGATAGTCAATTTTCCTTAAAGACTCTGAGACAACGTCAATTAATTAAAGTTACATTATCTCATCCAGCATCATAGGCCATACTAGACTGGATAGGATACGTAGACTTTAATTTGTACGGTCTTGTTAATTTGGAAGCTCATCTAATCAACTGGCCTCTAATATGGCTGTATTCGCATGTACCAGGGCAAAAATCCTTGTCTACAAACTCTTAAATTTTGTAATTTGACCTTTCCCCAATTTTGGGGGCATCAAGTAAATTATTTCATTGACCTTTAGAATTCTAAATAAGTTTTTTTTTAGATTCTCAAAAAAAATTGTACATCAAATCAAAGTCTACAGTGTATCGATCAATAGTCAAGTTTAATTTAATTGCATGTGGATAAATTCAATCATTTTCATTTTAAGCACACAAGTAATTATCTGTTACAAATGAAAATTGTGAGAGTCATTAGCTCCAACTTTTTTGTAAAGAAAAAGGTAGTCAATTAAATGAATTAATTTTGAAAACTTCTCCATGAACACGTCAAGTCCATAAACAACAGACGGTGTGAAGACTAAAGAAGAGAGAAAATTTTGCCTAAAAAATTTAAAGTTAGTCTTTCTCTCATTTCATCTTGACAGAGAAATGGATTAAACTAAAAAAGTTGTGAAAAGGGAGAGAGTGGAATGTTATGCTAGTATGCTAGACTAATTAATGAATTTAAATAATAGATTATATTCTCCTCGCATTAAAATGTTGAGACTAAAGAAAGTAAAATTTCAAAGGTAAAATGAGCCATGTGCCTTCCACTACCTTTTGAAGAGATATTTCTTCAACATTTGACATTACAAGAAAAAGGACCTCGTGCTCTTGACAATGAAAAGAGGCAGTGAGTAGAAAGAGAAAAGGAGCAAAAAATACAAAAATCGATGCACAACTACAAGGCATGGCAAAAACAGAGGCAGTCATGCCAAAAGACGAGGCATTTATACTCCAAAATATCAAGTGAGAGTCAGACCGTAGACTGTAGACCGGAGCCGGAAATGCAGTTCTCTCCATGTCGCAATGGATTTTATCTCTCTACTTATATGTACATATGTAATACATACAGATTGTGTAATACCGTTGATGGGAGTAGCAGAAAAAGAGAGATGCGGAATGTCTGATTCCCCCTTGGCGCCCATATAAACCTCTCCATGTTTCATGTAAAGCCTGTCTTTTTCTCTGTACAAAAGTTATCAGTAAAAATGAAGACGTCTTGAGACTCCAGAATCCAGAAACATTCCCAAGAATCAGAAAAAGGACTTTATATGTTTTTATCCCTCCCTTTTACACAAACAATTCCGTGAGTTCATCTTCGTGGAATGTCAGTGAGAGAGTACGGTCAAATTCTGCGGGTTTTTTTGGTGGTTTCCCTTCTCGCTTACTTACAATCCAAATGTTTTTATGTTTTCTAGTCTTTCTCAAATGTTTTTTTTACTGAAGATAGTCGTACTTACTTGAAAATAAATAATGAAATTTGATTCCTTTTTTTTGTTAAAGAGCCCTCACTTAAATTGATCATTTGTGTGTGTGTGGTTCCCCATTAAAATTGACATGGAATTTTGGAATGAAATTGCCACAATTTTTCTTGTTGAGAATTGTCTTCTTGAAATTTTTTTGCTAAAGTGAAAATTTACAGGGATGAGAAACAAATTTAAAATTGTGGTTTTTCATCAATTTTTATTGACTATACTGTACCCTACAGGATGACACCAAATGTTTTATGGGAGAGGAAAGAGAGTTATTTGTAAAATGGAATTTTATTTGTTTATTTAACCATCTTACCCCTGTAATTAGGAAATAAACTTTTTTGACTGTACAAATATTTCTAAACATGATTTTTGGTTTCTTCATCTTGTGGAGAATCCATTTAAATGAATTATTTGAGGAATTTTAACTCTACACATTTTATACATACAGCCATGTATACCCAAAGTCAATAATACTTTACGATTCAGGTCTGGTCTTTGGGTTCAAAATATTAAAAAATATTGTTCCTCATTCTACAGATAAATATAACATGTATACTTTTAAGCTGGACGAGAGACACCGAAAAATTTGTGCAAAAAAAGGAGAACTTTTATGGACTAACTCTTTTTCTAGCCTTGAATCTATTCCAAGAAATCCAGAAATGTAGATTTTTAGAGTTTCCTTTTTAATCTCAGATTCTCATCTTACTTAAAATACTTAGTACTTTTCCATATAAAAAGCATGGGTTGACCCCGAAAAAAAGTTTTAAAAAAGTGAATATTTATCTTCTCATTCTGTCCTTACAAAAGTCATCGTATTAAAGATATCCTACACCTAAAAAGCTACGGAGTAAAGATATGACTGGAGTTATAAAAACAGAGATGGGGAATCAATAGGATCTATAAGTCAGTTCAAATGGAAGATTGGAGTGACCGTACAAGTATAGAAACTTTTTGTAAAAATAGAATCCCAACGATTTTTCACCCCCACACACCTTCCACATTTTCCCTTTTTTTTCTATTTGTCTTATGAAAAAAACCAAAACGAATGAAGCAAGTCTGTGACGGAGGTGAGACCTTAATTATTAAAAAATTAGAATAATAAAGGGAATTAGCGTCATCCGCACCTCTCAAAAATTAACTAAATAATTGCCAACTGCACCTAAATACAACACCTACTAAGAATACTATATCTGTAGAAGAGAAAAAAGTTTTGAATAAAATATTTATTTGAAAAACCAATTAGAACACTTTGACGTCAACTTGAATTTATTTAAAGTAAAAATGGCAGGAGAAAAATTAAAAAAACAGGTCAATGTTAGTTGTGGTCAGGTCAAGAATCAAAATCCTGTAAATTCTTCTTTACTGAATTCCACTCCATTTTTCTATATTTGCAAACAGAAAGATTGAATCTCAAAAAAGTGTGCAGAAATGGCCTTGAGTGTAGTAAATGTATAGACGCTCATTACATTATCCACGAGCTTTTTGGCCCACAATTTCCTCAAAATGACCAAAATCCCCCCTCCTCTCTCTCTCTCTCTCCGTATCATAAATTCTGTTTTGGTGTATACACACCAAAAACTGTTGTATGCATCTTACTTGTTATTGGTGCACATTTGTAGCCAAAAAAATTAGTTTCAACTGCATTCCGTGCTCCCATACCATATAAAGTAAAATCCACAGAAAACTTTATACACTGCCAAGGTCAACTAGAGAGAGAAAGACAAGAGGATAAAAAATGGGGATCGATAATGGAGCACTTTTCCATGCTCTCCATGGGTTAAAAAAGCTTTTACCGTCTTATTTTTCTTTTTCTGTACAAGGAAATTTTGTATTTAGATTAAAAATGTAGAGCATCTCTCTCTCTGTGTCTGTATTTAAGCTTCCTTTTTTTATCCTTGTCAGTTCGTCTAGAGTTCCAAAATTTATACTTGTTTGCATCTTGAATGACATATCCATCATTCTTAGGGTCATTAGCATAAGTCGACAATTGGTTGTAAAAGGACTCTGGAGAGTTGACAATGGCTTATATAACCTCTCTCTCTCTCTCTTCCCCCTCCTCCATTTTTGGAAGAAATTTATCAAAGTGGGATTAAGAGTCTCACAATATAAGGAAAAAGTTTGAGGGGGGAGGAGGAAATAATGAGAAATATTTTTTTTAGTTTATGTTCAGACGTCATAAAAAATTTAATAAAAAAAAGTTTAAATTTTAAGTCTCTTTTTGCCTACGTCTATTATTTAAGGGGCATAGCTAACAAAGTTTACGGTGGACGGCGGCTGTATAAAGGAAAGTGTGACATGTGTGTAAATAGTTTTTTTTTAATTTACTGAGGAAATGACATGAAGTGTGATATGTACAGAATAGTTAAAAATGTAGCTAATTAATTTATGGGAATTAGTTCCAATTTGTGGTATTGGAAATTCTTTTTTGTTTCAATTTTTTTAAAAAAAAAGTCTCATCAATTTTCTGACATTTCAGGGTCACTCTGCTAGCTCAAGCGTGACACTAGAAGGAAAAACAAGTAGACATGACGATTTAAATCGATACAAGTTGTGTTGTATGAGAAAGTGTTGATGGAATACATGACACAAAATAAAATGAGTTACGGATGTGAGATGTATAGATGGGTTTGGCATTTCCGACTAGAAACTCGAGTCGAAAAATAGAGAGAGAGAGAGAGAGAGAGACATGGAAATCTCCACATCAAAATCCAAACTTGTTCAATCTCACTTTTCAGACGACGTAAAATATAAAAAAATGTTATACAAGAGAGGAACTAAATTCCAGTGGATTTGTATGCATGAATATTTTGATTATGATCAAAAAAAAATTGTAAAGATAGTCTAGTATTTGACCCAAATTTTTTTTGGGTAATACAGTCCATGGACATGGACATAAGATGTATGTATGTGTAAGTAGAGTTGGCAAATGTATTGCATAATATTGTAATTTATTTGCACATTTTATTGTTACGTACAATCCCAGCTCCAGCTCTGTCTCTCTCTCTCTCTCTCTGTGGCTATCCTTTACAATCTTTTATCAAATAGATCTCATGACTGTGTAATAAATTGTAGTGTAAATTTTAACTTGAATAAAAAAGCACTCTTGAATTGTGAATACAAAACAGTTGGCTACCAGACAGAGAGAGAGAGAGAGAGAGAGAGGGAGAGAAGATTTAAGTTGGGAATATTTTATAATTGAAATTTATATGTTGTAATAGTTGTTTAGTTCTAGTGGATACTGATAATGGAACAATAGTGATGAGAGGAATAGAATGGAATTTAAAATGTTATTTTGTATTATTGTCTCAATTGAAAATTGCAATTTTAAATTGTCAAAATTTGTTCTGGTTCCATTCACACTAAATTAATTTTTGATTAAAAACTTTGCATCTCATATGACATCACCTCCTAAATTCATCTCTCTCTCTCTCTCTACGTTCTGTTTCTGTGGTGGACCAAGTTAAACATGGAGTATGGAGTAATAATTTATTAAATGTGTGTTCTTTTCTTCGTCCTTGGATCGTTTGTTGTCATTTGTTTTTTATTTGAAGGTGAAGGTAAAGGTTGTCGAGATGCAGTCGAGTGGCATGCTTAAACATGCCACGGATGTCAATTACCATAATGATCACATTGCATCATCATCCTCCTCTCCTCCTCTCTCATTCCTCATATTTTGACTAGTAATTTTATATTGTAAAAAACAGTCGAGTGTGAACATCTTCCCCCTCCCCCTCCTTCTCTTTAAATCTCTCATGCAAGTGCCAGACTTGAAAAATAAAGAGTAGTTAATGCACACATTGTACATTAAGGAGGATAGACTGTCATGAAATAAAAGACAATTTTGAGTAATTGAAAATCTTGCTGACAAAAAATTATTTCACACGGAAGAACCCCTCCTCCATTCCATTCCATTTAAAAGTTTAAGTTCTTTCAAGTTAAATAATATTATGCGCAACATTTTAAGTAGTGAGGACTCTCGTGTATTTGTATAGAGTATTGGTGTTAAGTGGAAATGTACATTAAGTTTTATGTATATGATGTAGTGTATTGGGAGACAAGGTGAATTCCATTGCCTTTTTATGACCACTGGAAAATATTATAGACTTTTGTCAATTTTCTCTACATATCTGTACATTTACTAGTAATAAAGCAATGATTATAGAGTATATTTATTATTGAATATTGATTTTTTCTTGTCATTCCCTCCTTTTATATGTCCATGTCCTTCCTTGAACAATTATTGACAACTTATCGGGTTTTCTTCTTCTTTCATCCAGATTCAAGTGTTGACACGTGACCTTGTCAATTTTTTTCTCTCTTTGTGGATAGAATATCCAACATGAAAGCCATTATTGGAATCGACGGTAATAAATAGGAAAAGTACATAATAGGTTCTTAATTTATTCAATATCCATCCGTCTAATTATATTCCAATAATAATAGATTTTAATATTATTATTATGCATTAATGACAGACTGACCCTGGAATTAATTGTGGGAATACGAGACAAACATTTAATTTTGATTTAATTTTAGTTTGCTAAATTATTAAATTATCTCGACGGATTTCCTATCAAATTCATCTGTAATTTTTCCTGTAGGAAATGAAATGAGAAAATAATTTTTATTTTTTCAACGTTTTTGACAAAAACGTGGAAAAAATGCGTTTGATACGGACTCCGAGATAGTAAGTAGAAAATGGTAAGCACCAAGTACCCAAGAAAACACTGGAAATAAACTACGCCGAAATTTTCCATAATATTTGTGCGTGACTTTGAGCCTCAACATTCCACAGAAAAAATCTTTAGCAAGTCCAAAAAACAGTCTGGTTCCTCCTAAGCTTACTAATACAAATATCAATAGTCATTCAATTGAAAAAACTGAAAACATTCTAAATTAATTGATTCTACTGTAGCTAACTCTATAAAATTTCAAAAATAGAAGATGTAATTGAGATTTAAACATTATTTGATAGCATAGTAGAAAAGAAGAATAAATTTTCCATTTGGAAACGTGAATTTGTATTTGACAGTTGTTTTTTTGTATACATACCTTAAATTCGTAGTTAGTTTGTGTACATTCGTACCTTTGAACAAAACTGAAGCGCTCGTCTTTTTTCCCTTCAGTACCGTGCTGGAGTTTGACGGGAGCACATGTGAATTTTTTTGGCTTAAAAAAGTGGACGTTTGCTATTGCTATCAAAGTTGAATAGAAAAGTGTTGATAATAAATCTTCAAATTTTTATCTCACATTTCTAATCAAAGTCTCCCGTGAAAATCAAACACAAGGCAGACTTGTGATATCTGTGTAAACAAAGTTTCTTTTTTCCCCGAAATCGGAGCGGGTTTCCTCTCTACGTGGAAAAGAGAGAGACGGAAAAGGTAAACAAACAAGATTTTTTGTGCAAAACAGAAAGATTATAAAACGTGGAGGATGGAAGCAACTTGCTTCAAGCAAGAGATAATATAACGAGACTCTCTTACGTAATAAATAACATTAGAAAATTTAGGAGTAGACAGGAGTTTTGTATAATATTATTTTAAAGATAGTTTAATCTTGTCTAGAATCAAGTCAAACATTAAACTAAACTTCACATTTTTTTATCGTGTAGTAAAATATTGATTGTAATATCTTTCAGTTTGATTGAAAATTGTTGAAAAGAGTTGAAAGAAGAAAGAAGATGAGTTTTCAGGATAAAATCCCCATGCACTACCGTGAGAGTTTCTTTAGAGATCCATTCTTCTCGGACTGTTGGGTTTTATTGGATAAATCAGCAAAAATTTCTGAAAAACAAAGGGAGACCACAAGAACAAGTTCTAGGACCACGTCAACTTCATCTGATGAAGGCAAGGAATCTCCTCTTCCAAATGGGAGAGATCCAGTTGTGAAAGGATTATCAAAAATTGTGAATGATAGCGATAAATTCCAGGTAACATAAAAAATCACCCTCTAAAATAATAACAAGAAAGTGTTCATCAATAGATTTTCAATTTTTTCATTTTTATATTGTCTGTAGGTATTTGTAGAAGTTGAAAACTTCTCACCAGACGAATTGACAGTCAAGACAGTTGATCATTATGTTATTGGTAATGTCTTTGTATTAATTATTAAAACTAATGATAATGATAAACAAGTTGATTATTTTTGACTTTGTTATTTTCTCATTTGTATTTATATTAGTTGAGGGGAAACATGAGGAGAAGAAGGATCCTCATGGGTTTGTCTCTCGTCAATTCACGAGAAAATATTTACTACCAATAGACACGAAGCCGGAGGTTAGTTTATTCTATTCAGTGTTTTAAATTTTATAAATGTATAATCATTTCAATATTTAAAATGTATACATTATTTATATTTATGTAAAAAGAATGTAACGTGTAATTTGTCGACGGATGGGATCCTCTTAATATCTGTACCAAGAGAGAACATTGATTTACTCCCTCTCAAAGAAACCATTATTGAAATATCAAAAACGGACAAAAATTTGAGGAATCTCAAAGATCCTGATGAAAATCCTAATCCTACAGCAGCTGCATAAAAAGCAAAAAAAAATGTTTTTTTTTGTTGTAAATTCATCAAATCAAAAACCTGTCAATATATAATTCCAACAAATTACACTCTCTACACAATTCTTGTTACAAAAAATTAGCCAAAAAAAAGTGAAACAGCTTTTATTTGGATTGGAAAACTAGGACGAGTACCATCAATCGTGTTATTACTTTGTAAGTATCACTAAATGTATACTATTATTTTCTCATATTATACCAATGATCAATATTAAGGACAACCATGGCATGAGTATTGTACTTTATTTGCTTTGTATCATTTTCTGTACAATTTTTTTTATTGCAAATTGAGTACATTATTTTTAATGATGATCATAACAAAAGTCTTTGAATTACAGGTCGTTTCGCATCATCATCATCACCGCTTCATCGATCTTTGTTGTACCAAAAAAAAATGTTATTCTTTTTTTTGTAAATTGATTATAAAAAATTAATCATGAAAAAATGTATTTGTAATAGTCACAGCCAAGCTGAACCATAATATACTACATATAAAACATTTGCTAGTCAATTTCAAAGTAAATAATTATTTAGTGTCTTTAAATAAATATATCATAATAGACTTGGATAAATTTAAATTATGAATTTCACTACATTTATCTTTTATGTCATTTTAGCAGTCAATCTCAATTCTCTAAAAATGTTACTATAAAATAGAGAAAGCAGTTAGTAAAAATTTCCTCACCTAATTTAAATTTGTATAGAAAAATAGAATATCAATGGACAGTTTTGTATAGTATAAGAAATAATTAATTGTAAACAACTTTACGTCGCCAAAAACTTTTAATTCTTTACATTTAATTATTATGTAAATATTGCACTGAAAAAAAATTTACATTTATTACGTACCTTGTAAACTATCTAATCAAACAAGTGTGTGCTGTTACAAATAATTAGCAGGTGAAAAATATTCAACTCGTTGCATGTGTGTTTGTTTGTATACTATTTTAACTATAGAACAATGCAAATTTAAATAAAAATACAAAAAAAACAACTTTACAGAATAGAATTTGAAAGATTTTGACTTGTAGTGCATTCCCCCATAAGAAACTTTGTCTCTGTATTTTAGTATTTTTCTTGTAATGCATTCCACCTCAAATTCTTTCCAATAAAAGAAAAACGATTAAATTATCTCAAAAACAATGTCATGAAAATTTTCATTAATTTTGCTCATGTCATATTACATATTATGCCAAATTTAATAGGAATATCAGTGAACCTGCAAATACGTCAAAAATTCAACAACGTGCTTTTTTAATGCATAGGAAGTTAGCAAGTGGAATGCAATTTTATTTGGGCAGATCAATAATTTTATATTTAACGCAAGCGTAGGCTGGAAACGGGAAGTTGAGGATTTTGGGGAAAACTTATTCAAGTGAAAATTTCCAGCTGTACAAAATATCCCGTGAAAGTCTTTCTCTAGAGCAAGAATTAAAATTAAAATTGTGTGTCAAATTATTGAAATTATTCCTTCCAATAAAAAAAATACAATTAACAAAATGCCCACCGCCATCACATTTCAGGATAAGGCTAAACTGGATGAAATAGACAAGGAGATTTTGTCAATCTTTGAAGAGTGTCGTCAAGAAGGATTGACCAAAGAGGAGATTATTCAGGTTAGACTAATTTTTTAAAAATTAAGTATTCATAAGACTCATTAAATATTATTTTAATTATTTTTTGTCCAGATATTTTCTCCTCTGGGAGTTACAAAAGCCATGGTGGCTCAATTCAATCCCGTCGAGGTCAATGAAGGAAAGAAGAATAAAAACAAGGGTCAGGTCAACAAGAAAAATTCATTATATGAAAAAATTGGTGGTCTGGGTCTTGGTAAAGAAACTTTGGCCATTGTCATCTTATTGTTGGCCGTTGGAATGACAAGTTATGTTGTCTGCCCGGAAATGAAACAATTGAGATTTCAAGGACTGTCCATGATTCGGGTTTTACTCATCAAAGTTTTGCCCTTTTGGAAATGGACAGGTAAAAAAATATTTTATTTTATTTGGCTAATGAAAAATAAAAGTTGCTAATAAATCTCACTTGTAAAAATAGACTACTACTACACCCGTTGTTTGGTGAAGAATCCCTTCTTTGAGGCCCTTGATTTCAATCCGGATGATTGCAATGTGAGTCTGTCAAGTTGCAAAAAAAATTCTTGAGTTTCAATTAACTGATTTGATTAATTTCATAGTTATGTGAAACATTGGACGAGATTGAACGCCTCTCCAATGCAAGCCAAGGGACCATTATAGAACAGTATATTAAAAGAGAGAACCCATTTATCGTCACGGATGCCATGACGGACTGGCCCATCATGACAACAGATCAACTCTGGTTTGACAATATCACTGAGATGTTCATCCAACAAGATAAATTTTATGTTTGTAATCTCAATACAAATCTCCGAGGAGGATCTTATCGGGAATTTACCAAAATTCTCAAGCAACTCTACAATCCACATACCAGTCAATGGTTCCTACACTGGTAATTACTAATCAGTGATTAGTAATCACTATTTAAATTGCAAAGAATTTCCAGTAAAGACTAATTGATTGAAGTAATAATTTTTAGGGAGAATTGCCAAAAAGACGGAGCTAAAGCGACGAGACAATTTTACAAGAGACCATATTTTGTATCCAACTCCCTTGATTTTACTGGGTCCAACTGGGTTCTCATGTCGTCAGATTTCAAAGTAAATCACAAATAATATTTCATAATTTGTATTATTTTACATGTGCATAATATCTAAATTAAATAATTGTCACTGTTTTATTTTCAAGGGACGAGTTTATAAGAAGGTACAAATTTGAGTTTATTTCACGATAGAAATTGTTGGACAGTACATAATAATTAAAATTATATTTAATATTTAATTATTATATTTAGATTGATCCCAGTGAAAGTCTGATGATGTTTTATCAAATCAGGGGATTTAATCACATTCGATTGAGTCCTCGTGAAACATGTCGGGACTTGTGTCCAGAAATATCCACCACATTAAATGAAGGAGAAATTTGTAAGATAATTATTAAGATACTGATAATAATACATTTAGTATCATGTAAATATAATTAATAATTATTTTAAATATTAGTGGTCGTCGAGAATTTACTGTGGGTGATGGAGTACATACCCGGTGCTGGAGATAATCTTGGTATAATCTCCGAAGTCTCTTGGCCCTCAAGAGAATAAACTATCGTCAATATTCTATTATTACTAATCATATTTAAATTAAAGTAACTTTTTTTCAAACAAACAAAGTAGTGACAAATTAGATATATAAACTAATTTAAATACATTGAATTATTACGTCTTAATTTTAAGAACTTTCATCAAAATAAAAAATATGTATGACTATAACATATTTCAAATCATAAATGCGTTCAAAAATACTTGCTTATATTGGTGTCGAGTACGATGCTAATATAATATTAACAAATCGTGTATCAATCATTGAACTATTCCTACATTTATCATTACATTAATATTATACATATATTCAAAAGGCATGAATTGGCACATAATTATTTATATATCGCTGGTTACACTTGTTAAAAATTAATATTTCATAGGTTCATTAATTCATATTAATTATAAGGTTTATAAAGGGCGACTTGAAAAATCATCAATACATAATTACACATTATGTAGTGGTAATTCATACTCTATATCATTAATATAAAGATTTTTTGACTTACAACTGGTGTAGCGTATTTTGCACTAGATAGATAAATTAGAAGGAGTTATTTTTGCAAGGAAATATCTTTTGCGAGATAAAAATTTGCGAGTACACGATTTAAGATGCGGTGCGCTTGTAAGACTGAATTATTATTACAAAATACTTTTACGTTGCGTTGTTTATCGACTTTTAATAATTATCACTCTGAAGCGAACAATATATTTATCTCTCTCTCTCTCTCTCTAGCTGATCACGGTATTAGTTTTTGAATTAATTCCAAGTAGATGTATTATAAATATCAAGTTAGGCTGCATTATTAGGAGTATCCATAGTTCTTCTAAGGTCATTGTTTTCGTTCATTTCATTTGATGTAGTTGTTAAACAAATGAATGTTGAGAGGGGATCATAAGTCAGGGGAGGCGTGTTTTTCCGAGTGATAGATTTTGAAGATACTACTCAGTACGGGAGCTGTGTCCGCATCTGTAAGCCACAAATTAGCACTAGCAGGACTTTCAAGAATACCCAAAAAGGCCAAAAGAGTTTTTGGACTGTTGAGTCCAAGTCGAATCGTAGGATTTGTTACAAGAGCATTGAATAAATGACTATTTTGCTCTAATCCTGTCTCCACATCATCAATCACAACCCTTCGGCCGGCAAGTAACCACTCACAAGCAGCGTCTATAAAAAATAGAATCATTTCATTTCATATATTTCAACACTGAGAATAAATTTAAATTGAAAAGGTCAAGAGACAAAATAATTACCTTTACTATTTTTACAAGCACGCAATGCACTGATAATATCCTCATCACCAAAACCCATTTCTCGTAAACTTTCTACAGCTTTTGGATTGGGACGAAATTCACGTTTTTTAGCCTCAGCCAATCCATGTACTATTCCCATTGGATTACATTCAACTTCTGGTGGTTGTGGAAATTGTACTTGTACTCCTTCCTGTGGTTTTGATGCGGCTGTTAGTCGATGTTTTAATCTTGAGTGCATCTGTAATTAATATAAATTCTATTTAGAGACAGAAAAAGACCAAAATTTGAATTTGAGATGTAAAATAATAGATTTTTACCTCTTTACAAATTAGGTCAGCATCTGCATTTCCATGTAGGAGAGTGGACATGACTGATACGAGAGAAATTAATATTTTCCGAAGTTCTAATTGAAACTGGAATAAAACGTTTTAGTCATATAATTTGTTATAATTAAAAATTGCAACACTAAATTAATTTTTGTTTTTGTAATTAAACCTTACATCAACAGCATTTTCTGCCGTGTCAGTTGATGTAGCACCTCCACCTGACCCTTGTCGAGAAATACGAGGTTTTTCTAATTGCTTTGTTGCTGTATTGATGTCAGCTAAAGTAGGAGCCTTCATTTCTTGATCATTTACAGAATCAGCAACTTTATCCCGTCTGTTCAAAAATAAGTGAAAGTTTGTATTTTACCTTGCTCAAATTAACTACCATTCATTTTTCTTTTGAATAATCATAATCTCATAAATACCAGCATACAATGAAGACTCAATGTACTAATAAAATTTTAGGATTATTTTACCTTTTCACAAACAAAAGTATATCATTCTCTTGTAATTTTTCTTCGTGAATTGCATGACTATCATTCAGAGTCCTTGACTGGGCAGGACAAATGACTAGAAACACAATAATAATATTTTTAGACCCTTTTTTCAATCCATTACTTTATGACAAGTATTGACAAGATTACAATCGCAACAAACTCATCATACACAATTAAATTAAAGTTTATTTACCTCGAAATTGTTCAGGTTTTGTGGTGGATGAGGTTGAATCCGAAGGATAAAAATGTTGTAGAGCAATTTGTTTGATAGTCTCTACACTAGAACTCGGATCAAGCTCAGCGACCATACTACTCCCTTCCGAACTTAATATTTGAACCTGGATCCCCATGAATAATGTGGATTCTGACACAAACATGTTATATTTAATTTTATTTCTTTTCACAAAATAAATGTGCTACTTCTTTTCAAATTAATTTTCAAATCTCGCGCATTTTTGTCTTTATGACAAAATACTTTGTTCGTCTTACCTTAGCTAGTTAAATCACTAATTGGGATTCAACTAAAAATGCTACACAGATAATTTATCAAAATACTGCTTTTATAATGTACTTTGAAACCAAAAAGACGTTACTCAACTTGACGTTGGTCGCTTTGTTAAAATTCTAAAGTCACTATACCAACGACTAAAAAAGATTTGTCATCAGTAAAATTGCTTACATCAAAGTATCTATTTTAAACGGGTTTTAACTAGAAAAACAAAAAAAATACCCAAGCAAAGAAGGTAAAAAGAATCTTATCCAAATTCTCCATAAAATTTCACATGAAAATCATCTTTTACATGACAATAAATGGCGATATCAATCGTATATTTTATAGTTGCACTCAAAGTTGGCTTTCATTTATTTATCCCCAAATTGTCATTATCATTATTAATGATTCATTAATTCTCCAATTAATCCTGCCAACAATTTTAGTTACCAAATAACATTTGAAGATCAAATAAAACAATTCCATGCATTCTCCGAGTTAATGTATTTATCTCTCCTCACGTTCAAATAGTACAATAATGTACACTCAAGCAATAAAATTTTCATTTATGCAAAGAGGCAGTTTTTCATTTTAATTCAGAGTCTCCCACACCCTTGCCTCCAATAACTTCATGTAATTGGTCTTAGACGGCTTTTCCATGAAGGACATTGTAAGGACTTAAATGGTTTATAGACATGAGTCAATAATGGAAATGATC
>JAQIVZ010000425.1:0-68980 GCA_034700945.1 Arrhopalites spinosus
ATCTGGAGAAGATTCTTCTTCTCCTTCACAAAGGGATAATTAAATTGTCGTTTTATTAAAATGAGAATTTCTGGCAGGGAAAAAAATTATTTTGACGGCCAAATTATATCTCCTAACACAATTCTCTTTTGTAGTAAGAAGGGGTCTGTGGGGTCTGTGAGTCTGTGGGATCTGTGGAGCCTGGGATCTGTGAGTCTGTGGGATCTGTGGAGCCTGGGATCTGTGGGGTCTGCAGGTCTGCACTTTAGCACGACCCAAAAATGACATACGATGGTCCCCAATAATCTTCAATTTTTTTCCCAGTTGCAGGGTCTGTTATCATGTCTGGTTTGATACCCTACATTGACATGCAAAATGAATGAAAGTTGAGTAAAAAATGACAAAAAATGAATAAAAATTGACTTACTTGTAAGACACAAACTGCCTCCATGACAAGACGGATTTGATTGGCTGGATTCTTCATAGTTTTGACAACAGCAATCTCATTAGAATTGATAGTTTCTAAAGCTTTTAACGCTGAGTTTAATAGTGGTAGGGCATCAGCCAAATTGGCGTCACATTCAGCTTTGATGGCCATTGCTGTACTGGCTTGTTCTCCAGCCACAGCTTCATCAGCTCTGACGACTTTTTCAACTTCAGCCACGTCTAAAGACTCTTTTTCAACTTGATTCACAATTTCTTCGACTTGTTTTGAGGCTATTATTAATTGTGGTTGTAATTTTGTTAATTCTGCTTGCATCACTCCAACTTGTGAGGCAGCATGATCCAACTTTTCTAGACCAACTATGTACCGCTCTTTCAATTGTACCAAGTTTCTAATTGAGTAAAAAATATGAACAATTTTAATCCAAGGTACAAAATGTTTTAAAATTTTTGTAAAATTTCTTACGTCCGTTTTTGATCCAAAAGATTTTTAAAAGTTGAAATCATTTCCAAGTAAGAAGTTGGAGTTACATAATTGTACCTGATTTATTAAATTTTAATTGTATTTTTTGTTTTTCAAAATATGTCATAAAAATACAAATAATATTTTGACAACCTCTCCAGTTCAGCTCGGAATTTCAAAGATACTTTTTCAGTGGACTGGTGAAAGTAACGGCACATGACAGAGCAACCCTCCCGTTCCTGTGTAGTTAATTCAATATCCTTCAAAAATCTTGTTGCAACAGCCACCAATGCATCCTCAGGCCAATTATCAAACCAATCGATTGTACAACAATTGATAATGGATGGGAATTTTCTGAGTCGATTTCGAAATGCAGAACCAATGGGACTCATAGCTAGTACAACATGGAGTTGTTGTTTTGCCCGCTCCACAAATAAATTGAAGAGAGCTACCGGGCTTCCATCGGTTTGTAAACTCCGATCTAAAATAATAATTAGTTTTAGAAAAATACTTGTTCAAGATAAAAAATAATATTAATTCATGATAAAAATTTTTACCTTTCTGTCGATCAATGGCTCTCATTTTTTCGCAAATCTCTGCTTTCTCATCACTGGGGAAGAGATTTGGAATTTCTCCAGCATTCAATAAATTATTTATATCTTCCAAAAAGGATTCATCATTAATCTGTAAAAAATTCATAAAAAATAAGAATTTTATAATTTTATAAAATTATCAGTGATCAGTTTAAATAAAAACTGAGGAAATTGAGACAGTACTTGAGTATCAGTGAAGAGAAAAACTCCATGTGTCTCTCCGAATGTTGATCGTTTTAAAAATACTTTTAAATCTTCATGAAATTCATTGAGTCCATAAGATTTATGAATTTCAACTTGAAAAATATCATCATCCATGATATGTGCAGAGAGTCTTTATATTTTGAAAATCAAGTTAAATATTATTTCCACATGAACCTTATTAATTTGACTTTATTTATATTATATTTTACCTTGTTAACGATTGTCTACCAGAACCACCCACACCAACAAGAAGAGCATGTCCCTTGGGTTGTTTCAAAATTCTTGTCAATCTTGTCAAATGCTCAATTGCAAATCTGTAATAATACCAAAGCAAGCAGTGTAAAAATGATTGCCATTTGTGTGTGTACAAACATAATAAATTTTCTGTAAATTATTACCTGAAGAGAACTAAATTCATCGTCTTTTTAGAGATGCCATTATATTCTTCTAGAAAACCTTCAACTATTTTTCGAAGGTCATCCAAATTTTGAACTTCTGAGTAGTGACGATGATCTGATTTTGGATCCGCAAAATCACAGTAAACAAAACTTCGTAGCTCCATTTCAGACACCTTTAGTTATAATCAATTAATTATTATAAATTTCAATAACATTGAATGAATTTTTTAAAGAATTTAACGTTTACTTTATTGTCTTTGTTTGTGTCCAGTCGGATAAGAAGTTCATGGAAATCTTCACCAAGTTTTGTTGGTGTCACTTCTTGCAAGTATTCATACAACCAAGTTCGATCACTCTCTGTAAAAAATGGTGACCAATTAATTTTTTAAAAAATGGCTGACAAAATGAATTTCTTTAATTTCAAACCATCAATCAAGCGATCAGAGTAGACTCGTAAAACTTCGTGGACCCACAATCTCTTTAATGCAGGGACATCAGTGATAGTTTCTGGCATCGACAGTAACACCCCCTAAAATTTACAACCATTAAGCAATTAACAAATTAATTAAGTACAACATTATTATTAATAAATTAAATAATTTTATACAGCTGAAAAATTACTTGAATAACTCTGGCAAAGTCACGTAAATTGAAGAGATAATGCGATTTTGCTGGTGTTGGTAGAAGATTGTTCATTGCTGCTTTGTCTGAAAAGAAATTAAATGGCCAACATTCTCAGCATAATTATTATTTATCATAAAATTAATCATTTTATTAAATTATTAAATACTTACAAACTGCTAAAGTAGCAGCTACCAATTGATCGACACTGCGAAAAACAAAAATTAATAGACATCATTAAAATGTAATTTGGTCATAAATTAGTCATGAAATTAAGATTGAATAGAACAAAAAAAACCCACCAAGGATCAAATTCTTTGGAGAAACCCCTGAAAAATTATACAAAAATAATTTTAAAACTGACATAAAATTATTCAGTATTCAGTGTAATCAGTGACAAGAGAATAATTTTAAAATTTTTACTTGGCATCCAAGTGCCACATCATAATTCGATTGAATATGGTCAGCATATTTTCATCAGTGAATTCATTAATGGTGACTGTATTAAAATGGCGCAAAAATCGAGGCGTGATTGAATTTCTTCCTCCACCTGAAAGATGTAATTTTATCCCGATGACATAAATCAAATGAATTCTTGAAACATAAATATTTATAAAATGAACACTGTTTCACACCTGCTGGCGCCATAGCTGTCAACATCTAAAAAAATAGTGAATAAAATTGAATAAAATGATGTACGCTTTTACAATTTGAAATCGGAAACTGCAATAATTGAATTATTTACCTGAACATCAACGAGATGAATAGTCGATGCATCAACTTGATCGTACCATAATTTATGATCAATCCATTGTCGCAATAATTCAATTGGTGGTTGAGCACCATATTGTTCCTTTTGAGGCATGTCTTTTTTAAAGAATAAAATAAATTTATTATTGCCAAAATTAGAACTTATATTTTTTGAATTAATTCTAAACAACTTACTCAAATCATCCACAAAAATAACACACCTCTTGCCCACCGGTGGTCCAAAAGTTCCTAAATTATCCAAAAAAATTTACCATTTCATGTCAAACAGTCACTAACTTTGTTTCATTGCAAAATATTTTTTTTTCAAAAGTCAAACCTTTTTTCCTTTTATCTAATTTACTCATGATAATATTTTGTGTCATATTGGCAGAAGTTTGAGCAGAAAATGAGACCAGCATGGGACGGTAAACATTTTTATCCAATTTTTTCAGTAAGAAATCCTACAACAAAATGAGTTGTTATTTAACAAAATTCAGTGACAAAAATCTTCCCTCAAACGTGGAACTTACAATAATATACACAGATTTTCCAGTTCCCGTTGGGCCAACAATGAGCAGTGGTTTTTCATGTGTGATTAATATTTTCATGATACGACTGTAGCGTACTGTGTCAATGGTGGGTACAATAATTTGATTCATTTCTATAATTTTTAAAAATAAAATTAGACGACAATGCTAATTTTTTTCTAAAATTGATCAGTAACAAATAATTATTTTTGCCACTTACGAATTTCTCTTGGAATGGGAGGTGAGTTTTTCAGTTCTAGAACAAAAAATAGAATTACGATAATTAAACATGTGTAGACAGAATAAATTAATAATTAAATTAATTTATCAGATCAATTTTTTTTACCATTCTCCCAAGGTTCCCAAATTCCAGCTCCCTTTTTTAAAAAAATTAAATATTTGTATTTTAAAAAAATTGAAAATGAGAGGAACATAATTTAAAAAATGAATAATTTTAATTACTTCTTTAATGAAATTGTAGCCATACAAACTTCCCTCTGAAGGATGATTAATTTTCTCATGACGTTCTTTCTCTTCTTTCTCATCCTGTTCGGCTTTCTTTTTTATTAAGGATCTAAACAAGGCATCAAATTTAGCTCGGCCATCATCATCAGTACTCGCACCAATAGACCAGACGATGCCAAACACAAAAATTCCCTCAATGCGAGATAATTGAGTATTCATTGTGAAACTTTTGATGTATTTTTCTTCAATGTATTCATCCATCAAACTTTCAATTATATTTGTGGCTGCACGAACCAATGTAGAATTTGTAGTGGGTGAATGTTCCTAAATGTTTTCAAGAGAAAGTTTATAAAATGAAGAAAACTGCCATTTGTTTTCAATGCATCAAAATCTATGAGTTAATATTTACCTTGAGACCACCTTTTCTAATTAAATGGAGCATGGTTGGAACAAATCGAAGGAAAAGTTCCTTCAAATACTCTTTGATGGGTTCCGGAGTGTACTGTGGTAGAGTATTAAGCCATGACAAGAGTAATGGCTCCCATCCAAGCGTTTCTGGCTCCATGTAAATCATACCACACCGAGAAACCTATTTACGAATACAATTAGCATTTTAATTAATTTAATTCTTCAGCGTGGAAAAAATTGATATATTAAAAATTTGCTCAGTTTTACTGTGGCAGGTGAAGCAGCTTCCAAGTCCATTGGCTCAAAAATTAAATTACAAGAATTGGACAGCTGAATAATTTCTCCAGACATGAGACAAAGTTTTTTGTTGTCTGTAGAATAAAATTACAATTAATTTTAAATTGTCGTAAACTTGTCAATTATGTAAAATTCATATAAAAAATGTATCTTAAAATTAATACCGTCAAGCACAGTGTTCATGTTTTCTATCCCTAAAAATCAAAAAAAATGTATTAATTATTTCTGTAATTAATTTTTGATACGAGATTCGTGAATAAACTTACAAATAGCGTCAACAGGGCCATCAAATATTAACCACTTTCTAAAGAAGAAAAATTAAAAGTATTTAGTAAGATTTCATCCAATTCTCAATCCAATTTAAATTTGTACCTGTCAGGGGTTTGTGCTTGGGCAAAATTACGGTAATTAATTGCTAATACTCCGTCAGACCACTAAAATATTGACAACAAAAATTGTTAGAAAATTAACTGAAATTGTTAAATAATTTGAAATTAATTAAGTACTTCATGTGATGCAGGATCAAAACGACCATACAATTGACCCATTGTAATTGCTTTGGGATTGATGACACAGGTCAAGACTTTGTTTTCCTCCATTTGTTTCTAGAAATTGTGAAGAGAAAGAAATTCACAAGAAATGTAACACAATTATTCAAGACTTGAATTGTACTTACTCGTTCACATAAATCCCCAAGAGCACCAGCCAGTGCTTTGTAAGCAGAAGTTTTACCACCAAAAGGTAGACCCACAATCATGAAACCATGTCTGACCAACATCATTTCATAAATTTGTTGAACTTTTTCCAAAAAGTATTGTGTACATTGCAAATTAAATTTTTTGCAATTGTCTTGTACAGCAATGTTGAACAGTTGATAGTCTGGTTCAGGTAATTTAATTCCCGGAAAGAGATCTGATGTGATGCCCTACATGTAAACACAAAATAATTAATTGAACCAAAATAATAAAATAAATTGAAGCATACATGGAAGAGGGGCAAGTCATGAGACAAAAATTTGGCCAAATTAATATCTTTAATTGAGCGCAAAATGAGAATGTCTTCAGACTCATCCGGGTATCGGAGTTTTAGATTTCCAGCGGCGAGCAAGACCGATTTTACAGCCCTCATTCCATAGTCATAATGGGACTGAGAAGACAGCTGTTCTGAACACAGTCGATAAGTAGCCACAATTTTAATGGCGAGTGGTCGAGCATTGACAAAACCACAACTGTACAAACTAATTTCTGAGATTAGAGCGTAGTCTGGAACCATCATGGCGACTGAGCGGAACAAAGCCTAAGAAATAGAATATAACTTTGTTAAAAGCATCAATTTATTAAAATATCAAACTAATTTTACCTTCAAGTTGTCAGGCAGTTCACTACGACCCGCGTAACCAGGATTCATTGTAATAAATACCTGAGAGAAAATTAAACAGGGTTAAGTGAATGCTAAAATAAAAAACTGTGTGAAATTAAGGATTATAGCTTACAGCACATGTTGGGTTCAATGTAAGTTCCGTTCCCTCAAATAAAAGTGTTCTATTGCCACTATTAATTCCCCTTTGAATGGTGAGGATTTGTTGAGCAACGACTGAGAGTACCTCCAAGTCAATTCGATTGAATCTAAAGAATACATTTAAATTAGTTAATGAATTTTGTTATATATTTTGAGAGAATTATGCCAAAACAGTTTTTAGCCTACTCATCAAAACACGACCAAGCGCCACAGCTTGCCAGCCCTTTAAAGAATTTTCCAAGAGCGATATAATCGAGACCATCAGAACAATTAAATACGACGCACTGTTTCGCCACTGCCTTTGCCAAATCTTTGGTAGTCTCAGTCTTTCCAGTCCCTACAATTAAAAAATTAATTTGAGAATAAAAGAATTCAAGGTCAGAGGTCAATTATCAAACAAACCTGCTGGTCCTTCAGGCGCGCCTAAAAAATTATTCAAACATTTTTATAATTAGTTTTTTTGGTTTTCTAATTGTAATACATGTAATTGCAGATAGATGTAAAAATGTAATAAACTACAGATATTACCTCCCAAATGCAAATATAAAGCACCAAACAGTGTACGATAACATCGATCAGTCAATGGAGTGATGACAAGTCGAGCTGTAAGTCAATTTAGAGTTTAAGTCCAAGTTGATTTGAATTAACAATTAAAATATTACCTGTATTGCCAAGATACTCATAGCCGTATGCCAAAACTGAATTAATCATGCGGGTCACGGATTTATTCTCTTCCCAATAATACCGAAGCTGTGCTAACCACTGGAAGTCTTTGTCATTGGAAATTTTATTTTGTACCAGTTGAGCCAGAACATCTCTTGCATGTACATCCAACACAACCAGAGCACCTTTTCGTTTATAAAGAAGAGTTTATTTGTTACAAGTTTAAAATATTTAATTAAATTAAAAAATATTTTACCCAATGTAACACGATTTTGTTTAGAGAGTTTCCCTCGTACTAAAGCGACGACGTCATTAATTTGTGCATTGTTCAAATCTAAATATTTCGCTAGGGCATCATCACCGTGACTCATGGCTTCATGAATTAATGAAGTCCAATAAGTGGTGGTAACACAAAGGACAGCTTGTCCAGGCCAACTCAAAACCCATTGACTTCTGAGCTTGACAGTGTAGTCTTTGAGAGCTGACTCAATTTCCTACAGCATCAATTAAATATTAAACATGTAAAATTTCAATTAAGAATCTCTTTATAATTAATAAATTACATGATGGACACTCTTTTTCATCAAATCTTCCAACTCTACAAGCCATTTCTCAACAGCTCCTCTGGCTTGTTCTGTGTTGATAATTCCTTGTAATTTAATGACTTCATGTTCACTGGAGAGCATGTGTGTGACTTCCAAGTCTTCAGTGAAAGTCAATGAAGCAATGCCTTCAAAACATTTTTTCAAATGTGGTTGGACACGTTTTGGATCTTTAGTCTCAGCCAGAATTTCCAAAAGTTCGTCATTTGATAAGAAAAAGAATCTATGACATGAAACAATTTTGTAAATAATTTTTAAATTTAATTTTAAATTAATAAAATCTACCTAGGGAATGTTAGTCTCTTTTTCTCGAGGTAGCCATTCAAACCCTTTTGAATAATGTCAAGCATGTCATTTGCTTTCTTCAATTTCTCCACAATCTTGTCAATCTTAATTATGGACAGTACTTTCGGGTCAGCAACAGCATGTTTCATAATATCTCGATACGTTTTATCGACATTCATAAATCTTCTGCCTTCTTCTGGCATTTGGGTCATGATGTCTGGTGAAGAGAAAATGGGTTCGAGATATAACCAAGTAGACTGTACTTTGAGCCATTCGTCCAATATTTCTTGTAAAAGAACAAGATCTTTCTCCCAAGCACTAAATAATTAAATTAATTGTAGGAAAATAGAACAATTTGTCGAAGTATTAATATTGTCATTTAAAATTACCTCATTTCATCAAAGAATGGTTTCACAAAGGGTGAGCCCAACATTGTCTGTGTTTTGATGATGTGATCATCCAGTAAAACTTGAATTTCATCAACTGAAGAAATGACATATGTACCAGTTTCTCTAAACATTTTTTTTGTAAAGATTAGCATAACAGTAGAAAAGAATTAACTGTGATCTATAATAATCAAAATTATTATTACCGATATGGAACAATTTGGAAGACCATGCCGTCAGCCCATTCAGTTTTCATTTTTTCAAGATTCTTTTCTAAACTATGTTCCTTTGATGCAGCTTCACTAATAAACTCAAACTTTGGTAAATATTCATCCAAATTCATGTCAATAACTTTTTGTAATGTTAAATCGGGAGAGGGTCGAATAGGGAAGCCAACAATTTCAGAAATCTTTTCCCAATGACGATCTCGTAATCCTGGATTTCCAAGCGTTTGAATGATGGGCATTTTTTCTTTAAAAACTTCAATCAGTTGTTTCACCTATAAATAAATTAAGATTTAAAAATTATTATTTAATACCATCATTAAATTTTTGAATGTGATTTTAGTGTTTAAAAAACTGACCTGGGTCACCATGTCCCTCACAACTGGAATGTCTTGGAATGTTTTTTCCAGTTTGAAAACAATTCGATACAAGTTACTAACATCGTTGTCAATTCCCTCTGGATCATGAGTTCCAATTTGACTGTTTAACCACAAATCTCTCTTTTCTAAAAATTCTGAAGCACTTTCATACAATCTCAAATATGGTGATAATTTGTCAGAAATCTGTTTTTTAAAAATTGGAGAATTCAATTAAATTGTTAATTTATTTTTCACTGAAACATTTTCAATAAAAATAAATATTTTGTACCTGTTTTCGCAATGGATAATTCGTCGTTTCCCAACCGAACATTTCCTCTTCTCGATTAAATTTGTCAGCTTTGTCTGCTGCTGCTTGAAGTTTAGCATCTAATGTTTGAGCTCTCTTTAAATATTTTGGTAATTCATCCAAATCTCCAAAATGTTGAAATTCTTCAACTTGTTTTGCATATGACTCGAGTTCTTCTTCAAATCTAATTCTCTTTAATTTTAATGCTTCTTGAAATTCAATTGACTTTTTGGCAATAATTGTTTGATGTTCTTCCAAAACAGCTGGCATTCTATTACACCATTGAATAGCTAAAGATACCAAAGAAGATTAAATTTAACTCAATTATGGGGTCACAATTAAACATAAAAAAAGTTAAATATTTTCAAAAAAATTACTTTGAGACATTAATTTTGACACGAGTGGAGACAATTGAGTATATTCTGCTAAAAATACATATTTTTTCACATATTCAGTCACTTCATGTTGCATTTGTGGCAGCACTTTCTCTCTATACAGAAATGAAAATATTTAGTGTTACTGAAAAATCATCTTCATAAAATTGATTTAAATATAATATTGTACCTTATAGACTCAATTTCATCTTTCAATTGAAAAAGTTGTTCAGTACTCGTAGGGGTGCTCAGTGCTTTTTCACAAATTGTTTCATATTCATCTACCGCATCTTTCAAGAGAATGTGAAGCTCGTGTATCATTTTTTCTAAGACTGTAGAGAAATTAAAAAATAATGATGTTTAAATTATGAATTAATTCTAGGGGGTTTAAATGATAAGGACATAGAACAGAGACCATTGTACAATTAAAATAAATTACGTTTATCACGAATCTCAGACGCATGGTGGGTGAGAGTTTTCAGTAGTTCGTCACAAAACACGTCAAATATTCCAATCTGAATTTTGTCTGAAAATGAATTTATTTGAAAATATTATTTTTGAAAATATTATTTTTGAATACTTATTTTAAATATTCAGTTCGAGTTAATTGCTGAATTTCAAGAATGGTCCACTTACTATCATGTGATGTCGGGATTTCTTCTGAAAGTTTATGAAATATTTCTACTTGCTCGGCTAATTCTTCCCACGTCCTTTCTTGATTTATAAATGCTTCTACTTCTTCATCAGTCTGTAGGATTTTAGTGTAATTGAAATTAAATGAAGTAATTTATTTAAAAATTCTTGGGAAAAGTATAAAAAATTAAGTACCTCAGATTTGAACAAAAACGAATATTTATTGTAATTATTTATGTACTCCATGGGACCCTTGACTTCTTCTCTGAAGGATGCAATGATTGAATTTTTTATTTTGTCTACATCTTCTGGAGTTATTTTTGGCTGTATTTTAAAAAATCAAAAATATAATTAAAATTTATTTTCAATCAGTTACAATCAGTTGAAAAAGATATAATTCAATTTTTTTACTTTTAAAGTAGTAGGACCTTCCTGACCCCATTGCCCAAATATTTTCGACTCAATTCTTGGAAAACTATTTGCAGTTTCTAAGATTCCATCCACGACAGATGTGATGGTATGTTCCCAATCCTCAAAAGAAGGAACTGGCCTTAATTCACCTTGATGTGTAATGAATCTTATTTGAAATTTTGGACGGTGTTTGGGTTCCTTTTCAAAAGTCAACAATTTGTCAAACCATAAATTAATAGAAAAATAATGCAAATTTAAAAGTAGTTTCAAAATTCTCACAGTTTTGCCTCTCATAAATTCTTCGTACTCTTGAACAGAGTCATGAAAAAGTTGCTGTAAATTTGTCTCCATTAATGTGGCCACACAATTAAAAAATGATTTCATTCTAGCCTCTTCATTTGCTTTGGGTACCAAATTCTTTTTTGCTGCCTAAAATTTTGAGATAAAGTTAATCAAAAACACAAAATTAATTAATACAATCAAATATAAATTGCATTTAGTGAAAAAGAATAGGTATAATTTTTTACTGAAACAAGGGTCGACTGAATTCCTTTGATCCATTTTTTCATCAGTACTCCTCGTACGTCATCCAACATTCTTTTGGCCAAATCACGAAATTGGCGAAGTGTAAAAGCATTTCGTTGATCACCCATTATGTGAGTGTCAATGAGTCGTAAGGTACTGTAATTAATTTAAAATTAATTTTTTGAACCAAGTCAATTTCATAAGAGGTAATTTTTGTAAAATACCTGAAAACGGCCACCCAAACACTATTAATGTAACCCAAAACGGGATTAAAAGCATGAAGATGTCTTAGTAGTCTAGAGCTTGCATTGAGGAAACTTTCATTCCATGGTTTTGGAACAATTCTGAGAACTGGATCTTTTTCTGCCCCAGAGTCCATCTTGGGGGCTGAGACTTTATCCTTTAAAAAATGAATAAAAAAATATTTAGTCATAAAAAATTATGACAAAGCACTAAAAAACGTATAGTCTTACCTTTGCTTTTGAACATTCCTTAGTTTTACAGTTTCTATTCCATGGCCCTACAACAAAGTCAACTACAGCTTTCTTGACGGCCACACGGTAGTCGTCACAAACTTCATCGCTGAGTTCAGCAGCGATGGTATAATATCTTGTTTTTAAGTCTGATGGAATTAATTTCCATATATTATCCAACCATTTTTGTTCCATTCTACGAGATAAAAAAGAGTTACAATCTTCAATCTTTATTTAAGTTAACTTTTAAAAAAGTTGAATTTACGGGGCAATGTTGACAGCATCCAGACCATTATGAATATAAAAATTATAACGTAATTCCCCCAATTCCTCTGGAGTTGGCTCAAATGATAATTCCATTTTGAGAGGTTTTCCATTGTCATCTTCAAATGAATCCCCCATATTTTTGTATAGCATCCCAGTCTCATTTTCTGGATTATTTCGACCCACTAATTTGACTAAAGCCTCACGAAATTCTTCCCGTCTTTTCTGACTTTCTGCCCATTCTTTTGCTTTTTTCTATATTAAAGCCAAAAAAATAATGTACACCTGTCATCTACGAATCTTAGCCAGTGATCAAATGGAATTATTTTGTTAATGTTTTACAATTGGAAGCTTCTTTTTCTTATGTTCTGGCATAACATGAAGATCGTCATTGAATAAACCCTTTTTCTTTCGACTGCTGCTACTTCCGTCCTCCATCTCAACGTCTCGAGATAGACCACTGGGAACATTGTACAAATCATCGGCTAGTACTTCCGGTCCTTTTGTGGAGGTTGAAATAATGAGTGTCGGAGGAGCTGGGCAATTCAATAAAATAATAAATACAAAATGGAGTGACCAACACAATTTTTGATGCTGAATTTAAGTAATATGACTAATGAATAATTACCTGTAATGCGAGAGAATTCACCACCACCACATCTAAGTTTTTTAAATCCTTTATTTTTTGTGTCACCCTTCTTATCTGACAATGCTGGTTTTGCTTTGGTTGGGGCATGCACTTTGTCCTTGTCATGCTCAAATAGATCCTTTAAAATGAGTACAATATAAGTACTAATGCACTGTTACGTGTAAGTTAATGATTTTAAGTATTTTAACCGTTCCTTCAAAAAGGGACATTTTACCTCTAGTTTAAAGGGTCGATTTAGCTTCGGCATACGTTTTTTATCCATTGTAATTTTTTATCACTCTACTATTATATGACAAGGATCTATTAAAAATTAATTAAAACTCAAGACGAAAGGTCAAGAATCTTTACAAGATTGTAAAGATCTTGAAGGGCAGCACCCTTATTCCCCAACTTGCTTGTAAATTATCTCCAAAAAAATAAATTATTGATCATTGACTTTGGTCGTTCAACATGTTGTTACCATGACTGCTATTGATTTAACCGGAAAAAGACTAATTTCGTTTTTCACAAAAATTTCATGAGTGGAGGGAGTATAAAGCCTTGATTATGATATCTTTACAGCATGAAATAAATGTATGAAAATGAAATAAATAAGTTTCATGAACAAGTACAAAAACGTGGCGTTAAACAGGAATGTTTTCACTTTTTTTATTATTAGGCATACAATACCACTTTTTGTGAAGGTCAAGGTACATATTGTTTAATTTTTGGTTTCCTTCAGCACTGGTACCTACTTAAGTATTATTTTACGTGATGACAAATAAACTTCCTTCCTAGTACTTGATAATTCGCTACAGGTATATATAACAGGCCATGATTAAATTGTATATTCTTTTCCAACACGACGAGTAGGAAAAGGCACTTTTCTTACTTTTAAATTGCCAATAACTGCTTATCGTCTGTTTGTGTATTGTATTGAGCATTAAAAAACAATGTTTTAAAAACATAAGAAAAAAATTACATAAACTGACACTCTGGAGCTCATAATTTAATTGAATGTGTGTGTCCTGCAATCCCAGAGGGGCTTCGTTTTTTGAATCTACACAAAATTGTATGGCAGTAGGAAATACCAATAGAATTATCGTTTAAAACTAATGGTGGTTGCATCAAAGACCAATGTAACTGCAACCCATGTACGTAAGGAACAGAACAGCGACTAGGAGAATCACTGAAAAAACGAAACATTAAGAGATTAAAACTATATTCAGAGTATGTGAAACACATATTGTCAAACTTTAAAATTTGTGGTAACTCACTGAAAACCCAAGCATATACTCCTCCTGTACAAATAAAAAAAAGTTCATTATGCACAAGCTAAATAAATAAATGTGTTCTTATGAATTAACATACTGTTTACTATTTACACGACAAGAGAGCAAATCTCTACACTGGTAGCATGATATATTTAATATATTGTACACTGATCTACTTTATGATACTTACGTTTTTGTTCTATATGATGGAGTAGGATTTGGTTGTCAACTGTTAAATAAAAAATAAATGCTGATTATAATTGGGACAAGGATCCACTTTTGTTCATCTAAATAATACATTTTTTTATTTCACTACATTCATGTCATGATGAATTTAAATAAATAAATCTCAGGTGTAAATAAAAAACATTAGCTACTTACTTGATATACTCACACAGACAACATCAGATTCTTCTACCGATGCTGCTTGAGTAGGTAGGGCGGGTGGTAAAAATGTCAGTCCGGTCACGAAATTTTTGTGAGCTTTTTCAACGTGTTTCAACCTCTGAAAACAATTAGACATCACATGTCATTAGAAACTACATGAATTCAGGGGGTGTGCATTTTAAATCAGTAAAAGTAAATGAAAATATTTCTGTATATACCTGAAGACTAAAAGCGATATAAATGTCAACATCACCAGTTGTCATTGAGCCTACTGCAACGTATCGGCCGCATCGACTCACTGCCAAAGCTGATAGAGGCTCTCCCACTTGTGAAACTCTACCTAGAGAGTGCAAACATTTTATTATAGAAATAAAATTCCACCGTATGTAAACTTTAATGAAACACAAATTAAAATAACAATTACTTACTGAGAGTAAAATCTGGTCCCGTCCAGTGTTGAATATAAGATTTATTTTTTGAGTTTGTTGGATTTAGTATAACGAAAAGACGATTTACGAATGTTTTATCCGCGACAAAACCGAATCTACAAAACAAAAACATGAATGAATAATGTTTAAATTTATGGCACTCACTAGAACCAAAAATAATTGGGGTTTCATTACCTGCTACGTTTGTAAAGATATTTCCCATCATCTTCTGGTGGTAAATCAAGAGAGAGTTTCAGCCTACCATCCACAATTGACCAAATTCTACATTTTCCATCTCTGCTTACACATGAAACCTAAGTTCATAGATAAAATGACTCCATATTATATCATTTAAAAATAATATTGGAAATAGACTGTAAATTATAAAATGTACTTACTAATTTACGGTCACTACTAATATCTATATCTGCAATTTCTTTTTTGGATGCTTCAATTTTAAGACGTTCCTGCATTTCTAAAAAAAAATATTTGAATTTAAAAGAACGTAAATAGTGTGAGATGACATTTTGCGATTAATTAAAATTTCGGTACATGTGGGTATTAAATGGTCACTCAATTTAACTAACCTGGAAAATTCCAAACCCGAATCGTTCCATCAGCTCCTCCAGTTACAATCAAGCGAGCATCGTGAGAGAATACTACAGAATTTTGGCATGGATCAACGGGACTGCAAAAAAAGAAAAAAGAATAATCAAATTTTCATGAACATGACACAATAATTCTTAAACTTTGTTTAATGATACTGGGATACATACGAAAAATCAGTCTGTCCATTGCAAATTGTTTCAACATGAAAAACTAGATCATCCACAGAAAAATTATTTGAATTATCTCTCTCAGCGTTGTCGTCTTGAGCAGCATTTTCTCGATTCATTCCTGGTAGAGCACCATTTGATGTCACACCTCTATTTCGAAGTCCATCATTCCTCGCTATTTAAAAATCATAACAAAATTGACAAACATAATAGGAAAGTTTTTCAAACGCTTATACAATCACATTTATTTTTTAATTTACCTCTATCCGGAGCTTCATTAGCATTTTGTTCCGATCCTACCGGTTGAACTTTAACTTGGTATACATGACAATCAGAATCTTTTCCAACTGCAACATAGTATTTTTTACCGTTGTTGTAATTTCCAACTGCACAAAAATTAGTAAATGAAGGTAAATTAGTAAATGCAGTAAATTCAAGTGAAATTTGTATTTTCGATTCATAAAGAATGTTAAAATAAATTGTAAAATCACCTGCACAATTCATGACAGCTGAACTACCCGTGTTGTATCTGAGAACTTCGGATGCAATATAACCCGTCTTATCATAAGCAGTTTCAAAAATAGCCTAAAAAGAAATAAAATTCATAAAAAATTTAACTAAATGTTGGTCCATCTGATAAACAAATAAATTGACAATTTACAAATAAAATATAACTTACAAATCCATTGTGAACACCGGTACTAGCAGATCCTCCCCCGCCCCCAACAACAAAGTGACCAGATGACAAGGCGGAAACCGAGTACAATGGAAAATTGATTTTACTGTGAGGATTTGCCATCGTATACTAATTAATTTAAGTAATATAATTGCCACATTTGATGAAAATTCCCTTCTTTTCCCCCTTAAATCAATAATATTATACGTGTCAATTCATTTTGTACTTAACCTCAAAAACCATAGGATGAAAAATACCACAGAAGAGCAATCCCAAAAACCTTAGAATTTAAATTAGTCAAACTTTTGATTTCATTGAAGTCATTTCAATCAAAAACTGAAATGACATGAAGAAATTGTTGGGTATTTTTATTGGGACAGTTATAGTCTTAGGAATTTGGTGTGAAGTTTTATTCTATTATTTTGTTTTGTACCAGGTAAGGCATAATTTACTTTTTATAACTCTAAATTAGAGTCTAATTTATGCCGGTCAAATAACAACAATTATAATTTTTTTGTTTTTTCAAAGTGTACATGGCCGGTTCGAGTTAAGGATGATCATAATGAGTCAAGTAACGTTTTGAAGTCCTTATTTGTGGCGGACACACATCTTCTCGGGCCATATCGGGGTCATTGGTTTGATAAATTAAGGAGGTACAATTACCGACAATCAATTCTTAGTACAAAATTACAAAATATCTTACAATGTTATATTATGACGTGTCTTTGATTTATGTGGTTTAATTTTTTTTGTACTTAAAAATTTCCAGAGAATGGCAAATGCATCGAGCTTTTCAAACTGCAATTACTATTTTCAAACCGGAAGTAGTTTTCTTTCTTGGTGAGTTGTGAGTTTAAAAATGTTTAAAAATTAACAAAAAAAAATTATTCTTGGAATCTATGAAACATAATTTGTGTCTTTAGGTGATATTTTTGACGAAGGTTTATGGGTTTCCGAAGAGGTATTTGACGAATATGTGGCTCGTTTCCACTCGCTTTTTGCTGTGCCTGAGAATACTAGAGTCTACGTTGTCCCTGGCAAGTAAATTAAAGTTTTCTAAACTAAGTACTTACATTGACTGATTTGAAATATAATCAACCACAAATCAACTACTAAAATTGAATTTTTGTGTTGAATTATAGGGAATCATGATATGGGATTTCATTATGTGTAAGTTTAGTAATGTACTTAAAATTTAATTCTTTTACATTTTCCTTAATTGTAAATTATCTGTCCAGGTTAACACGCGACTTGAATGCCAGATTCAATAAAGCCTTCAACACAACATCTGTGAAGGTAGTTCAACTAAAAGGGAGTAATTTCATTCTCATAAACAGTATGGCAATGCACGAAGACAATTGTTTCCTCTGTCACTCTGCAACAAGACGAATCCGTAATTTAGGAGGTTTGTTGTTTTAAAACAAATTACTGAATCTGTAATTGATTCTTTACATCTCAAAAGTTTTATTGGATTTTGTAATTCCCATTCATTTATTTTAGATCAACTTAAATGCAAAAAGAATCCTAGTCTGAAAGAATGTGATGCTAAAAATAAATCGTCCAATTCTGTGCCTTATAGTAAACCCATTATTCTACAGGTAAATTATTTTTGACAGTGAAAATTATTACTTGTCATCACTTTAGTCTTTGTACTTTGAGAGTTTGAAATGATTTTTTCGTTGTGACTATTCTAGCATTTTCCCATGTATCGGAACTCAGACAGGCCATGTACCGGGGTTGACGCCCCTTCTCTTGAAGAAAAACAAAAATTATTTCGAGAAAAATGGGAATGCCTATCAAAAAAATCGACCGATTTTTTACTAACAACACTAGAACCTAGACTAGTATTATCTGGTCATACACACCATGGTTGTCTTGTTCACCATAAGGTGAAGGATGAGCTTATACCAGAGCATTCCGTCCCATCCTTTAGTTGGAGAAATCGAAATAATCCTAGTTTCGTGCTGGTAAGGATAATTTATTTTTAATTCAGTACAATTTTATATAATATGGTACTGAAGAAGTTATTTCATTGATTCAGGGAGTATTCACAAAGGACCATTTTTACCTTGAAAAATGCTTCATGCCTGAAGAAACTACAATCATCTTAAAATACACTGTCGCTAGTTCTGTGCTACTAATCGGAGTAATTTTTTCAATTTATAAATCTATTATCCGACGCTTTCGTTATGTTAAAAAAGAAGTGTGATAACTATAGTTTACGTATAGCATTTGATAGTCTACTTATTTACTCTTATCATGATGATCTCAAATTGAAGACAATTTAATACTGTGTTCATGTTAAAATAAGAGTATGAAAACTGTGATATAAATGACAAAAATTTAATTTGATTGATTGTCAGTACTACTTTTCAATTTCATGATGATATGACAGGAACGACTATTTTTTGACACATTGAAGTGTTTATAATGTGACGAGTTTTCATCAAGTGTTTAACTGACGAGACATGACGAGAAAAATTATGTGAATTTGAAGTTCAGTCCAACATTTATCTTTTATTTTGAGTATCGTTTTATTACAAAAGTAAGTACTTTGAACGTGTTTTTAATAGTAACATTCAAAGAGTTGAAAATAATATTTATCAAAAATACATAATATTTTGCGAGCAATAGTTGTCTATTATACTGTTCGACATTCATGTTTCATTGTACAATAATTCTTTACCGAAAAATACAATACAATAGGAAAGAAAAAGAAAGAATCTATCTCATACATATAAATGTGTATTTATAATTATTGTTGTAAACTAATTTTTAAAAAAACTTAACTTAATAGTACACCTCGTTCTCATTCTTTTTTGGTAAAATAATAGCGAGACGTGTTTTAAAAAAATTAATCACAACTTGTTATTCGACTACTGCTATCACCACTTAGGAAAAATATTTATCTAATACAAGGGATTCTAAATGCATTAAATTGTGCAATAAATAATATTATACATTCACTTGCGGCAAATTATAGCAAACTTTTTATAGATTGACTTTGAGTTTGAAAGTTTTAGCTTTCCTTCTTGCACTCTAATATCTTTATCTTATAATTATGAAGGAATTGTCAGGACATTTCAATCGTTATCTTGACTATTTTTTTGCCAATGTTGTGCTCTTATGCCCTCATCAAAAAATGAAAGACTTTTAGATATTTTTTTTTGCTTGATTATGCAACACAACGCGATAAGTGGTAATGATTTGATTAAAAGTTGAGGAGCCGTTCATGTAGGAGTGTATGCGAGAGCGTCACGACTGTTTCTCATATACTCTGTGAAACATTCATGTTATTGTGATATCTTGTCCAAATTCTCTCACTTTCAATTAGTATCCCTACAAGGAATGGTTTCAATGAAGTCTCAGCAAAATTACTATGCCCAACTCCTCGAAAGGCCAATGTTGCGTCCCTTCCAGCATACTCTAGCATAATTTCCTCACCTCCAGGATGCTGTAAAAAGAAAAAAGACACATTTGTAAATATATTGCATAATTTTGTCTGTTACATAATACGATTAATTATAGTGTTTGCAATTGTTTTACCTGGTTTAAAAAATCTGTAACATCATAGACACGATCGTAGATAATCATCCAACAATCCTCTGGTGTGTCATGGTAGGAAACTTCGTCAAGGGTCAATATGGGTAAGTCAGCATTGTTGTTGTCATTTGGTCGATGGGGCCATCTTCTATCCTTAGAACTGTTGGAGGAGGGAGGTTGGGTAAATGATGAGGAAAGGACGTTTCGGACTTGTCTTCCCATGATGGACAAAACCTACGTAAAAATCATAATGAGAAAATGGTTAGTCATCATTACAAAATTGTGGAAAATATTAATTCCACAAATTTTATGCAATACGTAATGTAATAATAGTCATATAAAATGTGTATTAGGTACATGCTCTGATATATTTCAGATGCTTCGACTATAATTCTTTATTAATTGTAATAATTGTTGGCTATCCTTATAGTACATGTCTCACAACTGTAAATTATAGCTATCGTCAAGTTTTCCTCCTTGGACAGGTCTCTGTAAGATCTCAAAGAGATCAAGTTTGTTGTATGTATCTCTCTGAATTTGTATAACATTTTATTGTTGAAACTATCGTCAACTTAGCCAATACTTAAACAAGTTTTTATGCAAATGTTCTTTGTCAGTATCATTTATAGCTCCCTAATAGAGTTTAACTGGAATCTGTAATAAATTAAATGTTGCTACCAGTAAGCCTTTTTTAATTTTAGCACGTAATAAAAAATCTTGATTTTGTCCAAAAAATGGTATGTATAAGTATCCATTATGTAAAAAATTTATATGTCCAGACATGAGATATTTAAATAGCTAACATAAAAGTTTGGGCAATGTTTCTCTTCATTGGAAACATTGCCCAATACATTTCCTTTCTCTAAAACTAAAAGATTTCTTCAAAATCAGTTTCAAGGCGTATTTTTCCAGTTGTATTGTGAAATTTTTGTCAATTATATTATAATTTCTACGGTTATTCAAAAGTTCGAATCGGAATATTTACCTGGTAGCCCAAAGTAGTAGCCATGGCTGTGGTAGAAGTGTAAGGATTCACAGGGACAAGTTCTTCTTCCATTTCACCCATATTGTAATTATTATTTTGATTCTTATTTTAGACTATTTTTAGTTGAAAAGTTTTGTATACCCCGTCACGTTTTATTTCTAAAAACCACAGACCAACACAATGTAGTCACACGGAAAATGTTTCAACTTTTTAATTTTCCCTCACACTTGGAGAAACTGTTTAATGCAAATTGTAGTATCCAACAATAAAAGTTGTTTGTCCTAGACTGAGTACACAGAGAGACAAAGGCTTTGAAAAAGACAAAGAAGAGAAAACTCAATCAATTTGAGTCGGAGCTTTTATAACACTCGTTCAGTTGAAAGGCAAACAGGTGAATGAAATTGAATGGGGTAACTACATCAAGTTAAATAAGCTTTCAAAGACTCACTCCTCTACTATGGTTCTCAACGGGAAAAGCTATGAATGCGCCAAAGATTTTTATTCGCACAGTCTCCTCCTCAAATGACGTTCCGTGTGGTCAGTGTCCCTATAGCTGGCTTATATAATATCTCTACGGACACAAATTCGCACATTTGTTGTCACGTACGTAGTAAAGCTGTATTTATTTATTTTTCTACTTTCAGGGAGTATGAACCAAGGATCACGTAGTTGACAATGACAAACGTATTTACATTTTACTCTCCTGAAATCACCATCACATGATAATAATCTTGCAAAAAAATTTTTGATCACTGACGTCCGAAAATATTTTTTTTTATCTCTTCATCATAATTTGATCAATTTCCTAGTATACCTAAGACGTATGTGTGTCCATATATTTGGGCGTAATTAAATTTACAGATTTAATATACTAGAATTCATCGCACTAATTAATTCGTATTAAAATATTGGAATTTGGTATCTGTTGTTAATTAAGACATTTAATTTCCTGCTTTTGTTCTACAGTTTTTTAAATAGAGTGAGAATAGCTAAACTTTTGATAACAATTTAGTGATAGTTTTTATAAAGAATGATTGTTACTTTCCTTGTACTCTTAGTTTTCACCCTTCTGACTTTGATTTTTTTGCAATGAGCAGAAAAAATAAATGATAATTTATGCATATTGCTTAATTTTCCATGACGGCCTCATTAAGATATGATCCATAAAAAACAGTTTAGAGCATTTCTTGTCAGTTTTTTTGATAAAAAAATGAGATGAAAACAGAGTCAAAAAGTTTTCTTTATAAAGTTGTGTTTTACAGTGTACTTCTATCAATCTACTGATAATAGTTAATTAGTTATAAGTATAACTAACTATTAGCTTTCTACTGCATAAATACAAGTTTTTCTCTCTCTCTAACTCTCATTTATCAACCTCACTCTACTCTACTCGTATTTTGAATTAATGAAAGAGAGAGAGAGAGAGAGAGAGAGAGAGAGAGGGAACAGTACATACTTAATTATATAGGAAGATTTGACACAGTGTCAAGTTTCACAAGTTAACTAGCTTCATCCTTAGCTGATGAAATTCCTATACAAGACTCGTCATCATAACAATTACTATTTTCAATCTCTTTACTTTTTTAACATTGGATTTACTTCCTTTCATAAAAAAAAGTCGTGCACGCATGTAACCTACATTTTTTTTTGTCTGTCACTTGACAAAAAAGAAAAAAAACTCAATTGGCATAATATTAAATCATGTTATAACATGAAAATTTTTGTATGAATTTTACACATGTGATTTTTATAGTAATAAAAAAATCTTTGTATTATAAACACAGGCATTTGTTTAAACAATATTAAAGGCGAAATGTTTCCAGATTCTTTTTTTCCTTTATTCAATTAAATTAAGTATCTATGATAGGCTATAGGGTGTGTTCAAATCCGTAGAATTGTATAAAACTAGACTTCAGAATATTCTTGTTAATGTTGGGTATATTTGCATGTTTGAGGTTTCTTTGTAGAGAGAAATGGGATGAGATTCGACCTTGACGAAGATTTTATAGAAACTTGTGTGCTAATTCTCTTGGCATCTAATAGCACTGCAATCAACAAACACATTACCTCTGTACTCATGAACCTGCTCTTCATATGTCAAGATTTAAACTTGTCTATCTTACTCTACTCACATTGCATCACTTTCTTGTTCATTTAAACTTATAGATAGATAGGTAAATAATAAAATATATTTCCCCCCTGACCAAGTTTTTTTTCAGTGCAGTTTTTTAAATGCATAATTAATATCATAATTGTTTCTAATGTTAAATATCAAGTTACTAAAAGAATGATGCAAACAGGACAGAATATTTAATAAGAGCCTGGAACTAGATTTTAGGTAGTTGTATGTACATTACAACTTGTAAAGAATCTTATTGCATGTACATATACGCAGCATGTAAATTTAAATGTTGAAGATCCAGGAAAATTGCCCAAGATGAATTTTTAGCACAAAAAAATAAAAATAAAACAATTATTTTCTGCCTATAGGCTAGGGCGAAGTGAGTACTTACTAAACTATTTACATAATTTTGTAAATACGAGACAGGACAGGAATTTAATTATGTAAATATATTTATGCTATGAATTAATTAATTTTGCCAGAATTAATTTAGTGAGCCAAAATTTCATAAATATTTACTTGTATGTGCATATTTGTAAATGACGATGTATTTATTAGGAAAAATAACTGGATTTGGATACTAAGGATGGGTGACGACTTTGTCTTGTCTTAATTTTTTTTATTGGTTGACGAAGATCGTCTCAGTAAATCCTAGTTTTGATTGGTTTAAATATAAGGCGTAATCATCTTGTCGGCTATAGATCATCTTTTAAAACCACTTCATTTTTTATACCATGAGTCAAAGCTCTGCTATAGTCAACTTGTTTGGCAGATTTTGGTATATATTAACATTTTAACATGTAAATTGAGAATTAAGTTGTTGATAAAAGTGATTCAACTTTTTTGCGATGTAATGTACGAGAGTAAGTAGAGATACATAGTTTGTACAAACAAAATTTACTTATATCATCTCAATCAGTATCTAAAACCTCTCTCTCTCAGTAGAAAAGGAGGAGACGACTTCAATCAATTCAACTATAGTTGAATCCTCTATAGAGGATACATTTACTTCCGTAGTGTACAAGAAATATTTATTGACAGCGCAAAAATTGAGTCACATGACAAGAAATTGCTCAATGTATAAAATTCCTGTGAATAAATGAATATTTTAAAGGTTAAACTGTAAATACTACCACATGCTTTCACTTGACTTTTTGGGACAAGAAAATGCGTAGCAAAGACAATTCACCCCAAAAAAATTGCAAAATCTTTTCCGTCCTGGCCATTTTTGTGTCAAGATGAGTCATTCCTTATGTGTACTACATATTCCTTTCTTCGCTGTTATATTTAAATGACTATTTACTAAATACAGACTAGTCAACCACGCAGTACTATTAGTGATGATGAGACAGGCGCGTGCTAATTATTTAATATCAATCCGTGTGTGAATACCTGTTGCATTCCTGCGTATTTTTCAGTTACATAGTACCAGTTGTCATCATTTGTAACGTAAAACAAAGATTTTGAGTTGAACAATATAAAACAATTAAATGTAATAGCGATTAATTTTGAGATTAACTACGTGTTCATAAAAATGTAAATTAATTCAAAATTATCTAATTTCCATGTGAAGTTTCATATACGGAATAATAGTTTTATTTTTAATCATGTACACGAGTTCATAACTAAAAAATATACTAGACACGTTGTCCAAAATCTACTTGTTATATGTAACTAATTGTAAATATATTACTAGCCCATTGATGACGTCAAGTGTACACATTTTACCACTTGACTTTTTATAAAAAAATTAAATATGTAATTTATTATGTCAATCTATTGACACTACAACACTAGGAGTACAATTTCAAAAATAAATAGACAATACATTGAACTTGAAATTTGATGGGCACTCTAGCTCTGAACATACAAAAGAAAATGAGACTAATGTCAGATTAGCGATTAGCATATCACTTGCATTTTAATTACTAAACATTAGCTTTAAATCATGGGGGATTAGTAGCGGATTATCAGTTTGGCATGAATTTAAAAAGTTGAAATCATTTTTCTCTCCCTCTCTCTCTAATATTATTATTGTCACTTAACAAAGTTCCAGACTACCAAACATTGACGATTGTCCATATAGTCTCTCCCCGGAAGCTTGTTGTGAAAATTATGACTACGTGCAAACTTACACGTTGTAGTTGTATAATTAAACTTATAATATGAGCAAACACTTAATGAGTGCTTACGTGAGAGATGGAATGTAAAACTTTTTGAATTCCCCATACTCACTAAATATTGCTTAGTTTACTAATAGTATAATCGTTAATGACTCTATTTAAAGAATTGTATTTAAAATAGGATTAGGTATATGAATCACAATCATAATTGATTACTTAAAAACTTCCTCGTGTCTCACATGTATATATACATACATAATAATTTGTTGACACGTTGACACTTGAGTTTCATTAGCTGAAGAGACTTTTTATTTTTTGAACAATAAATTCAACTTTATCCAATTCTTGATCGTACAGGTTATACAAGTGGAAGCTATAATACCTAAACGATGAACGGGAACGGAGTACAGTCAACAGTTGCTATAAAAAAAACTCTTCAAGTTTCTATGAAAATATTTCTTCCTTGTAAAACAAGGAGTGTGAGGAACATATGACATTTTTTCTCATTTCATTTGCCCTCCCTTCCCTCAGTCTCGATGTTCCCAATGACCTTGCTTATGAAATTACTAAAAAAGAAATGACAATAAAAATTCTATTTTTGAAAAATAATCCATAAAAGTGAATAATGTTTTGTAATATTTAATTGAATAAAATGATTCTACAGTTGACAATCTGTACATAGTGACACAATTTTTTTAGTAATCCGGACTAACCATTCTGATTCCGATTCTGATAGGAGACAAGAAACATTGAGATAACGAAGTTTTCCCTGATAAATACAGAGAGTATACTTTATATTGTCACATGGAAAGAGTAAAAAATGCAGAAACTAACACTTGTTAGGCATTAAAGCCATTGCTCTGTGTCTTCCCCCTTTGTGAATTAAATTGAGAAAAATAAGAATTGGGCTAGTTGTGTACTGTGTGTGTGTGGAAAAGTAAAAACATAATTTAAACATTAAAAGTCAACTTGTCTTGGCATAGTCAACTCACAAGCTCAACCTCACAGAATAGTTTGTTCTTAATGTATTGCATGTAACAAAATAAGGAATGACTATGATCTTCCCTCTCACTTCTTTCTCTTAGCTGATCTTGCTCTATATAATATATTTTATTATAGTGGAAGGTTAATGGTGAGATATTGAAAGTATAAATATAAATCTCGTATATTTTATTTATATATCCACATTTTTTTACTTATATTATTATAGGAGAAGGAAGAAAAAAAAATATTTTGGCTAATCAGAACCCAGACCAGAACCAATGTCTTTTACTTAAGAACAAATAATTTAATAGGAATATTGTATGTAATTCAATGATGATTCTCTAAATTTATGGACCAGATGCCTAGCAAGAGTAGGAGCAGCAGTTTTACTTCTCCCCTACTTTTTTTGCCCTGTGTGTATGTGTGTACAGATACTAGCTACAACCTGGTTAAAACTCTAGAGAGAGAGAGAGACGCATGTCAGCAAAAAAGTTTGATGGGAAAAGAAACCCGGGATTTGGTTCACTCAATGCTACCCGAGTCTTTCTCCAGCTCCTGTGAGAGTCACATCACTCTTGCACTCCGGACCGGAGGTCGTCACATCGTTGTCATCATCATTTTTTTCGTTAGAATCAACACACTATAAATTACAAATTAAATTGTATATAGATTACAACTTATATATATATATTATATAAATACTATAAATATATATATATACAAAAATAATCACGATTAAAATCTACAAATTCATCCCCAACTAAAAAAAAATAATTTCAACGATACATAGTGCAGTTTCTATTCATTGTTCCACATATTAAGCAATTGTAAAATTTAAAGTTGTCAAAATAGAGCCCTTACAATGTACAAGAATTTTTAAAAATAATCATACAAAAAATTAAAATCATCCCTCCTGATTCCTTCATTTGATATGTAAGAAAAAGAAAAAAGAACTCTGACAAAATAATGTAAGTTGTGACGACACAAAGATTTTTTTGTATGATAATAGTACATACACATAAATAATTTTGTATATATTATAATTTAATTTTCATTGAGTGAATATTACGAAAAAATGACGAACCGTTCGATTTTTACTGTAAAATAATTAATTTTTACAGTTTTTGCTAAACTAAGTTGATTCCCTTTACTCTGTAAAATTGGAAAGAAAGAAAAAAAGTTTATCTTTGTTGTACTTCCTCTGACGCTTGAAAAATTAAAAAAATCTTCAGTTTTTTTTGAAAATCAACTTTTTCTCTGTCGTTCACATCTGGATTTGGTCTGTTGTTCAAACTCTTCAAAATTTTCAAATGCATCATGTTCATCAATTGTTTGGCTGTCCTTGAAACTGGACATTTGAAAAGTCTCTCTCAAGTTGAAAATTGGGTAGAGAGTAGAGAATTTAAATATTCAAAAATTTGAAATTTATGTAAGTGAGTGAGGGGGGAAAAGTAAAGAAGGGAAGAGAATGAGGACTTTTGTCGTAATTGCGTATAGATTTATTGAAGCCAAAAGGAGTTTGGGAGAGAGATAGCTACGGACCAATGGTAAAGAAATAGCCGGAGACAGATAGAGAAGAGTGCATCAGAGAACATATATTATTGTTGGTGATTATACACACAAGAAGGAAAAAAAGAAGAGGACGAGAAAGAGAGAGAGAGAAAAGGAGAAGATTTCAATATAAATAATGTAGGTATATAACAACATTAGCGTCTTTGTCTACACACGGCTCAGAATTTATACTAAAAATACGTTCTGCAGCAGCCCTGGTTTTTTTCTCTTTCTTCTTGTTCTGGTGAAGCAAGACACACAACGAATTTTTTTTACTATACGTGAGACAAAAGGAAGAAGAGAGAGAGAGAGAGTCTCTAGAATGAAAACTGGATCGACTGTTGTGAGAAAACTCAAGCTCAAGTGGTACATGAGACACGGAGACGGAGAAGAACAAGACTGTGGACGACTTTTTTGTGGTGAATATGTTGCACAATCAAATTTTTTCATGGTGAAGACCAAGAGGCTCTAGTGGTGGCTTCCTGTTGTGTGAACAGCAACAGTCTTTGTGAGAGTTTTTTTTTAAAATCCGTGTTTAAATAAAGTGAAAAAAGGCAAAAAAGAGAAATTCGAGAAAAGAAAGAAAGAGAAAATAATTTTTAAAAAAATTAACGAGAGAATTTAAGTAAGTGGTCCTCAAAATATTATTTCAATGCAAGCAGCTTCTCCAGGAGGTTATCCAGGTGCGGCTGCGGTGGGCTCACCCGCAGCTGGACCCGGAAGTGCAAATGTGACAGCATACGGGTCAAAACCCGTCAATGGTGGTCGCTTTGATTTTGATGATGGGGGTACTTATTGTGGTGGCTGGGAGGATGGGAAAGCTCATGGTCATGGAGTTTGTACTGGGCCCAAAGGTAGGTTCGAGTGGTCAACATTTTTGGTTTATTTATTTTTAAGAGTTTTACACAACAAATTTGTTCACCAAAAATTAAACTGACCCTATGTCTCATCAATTCTTCCTTAATGATACTACTGCTATGCTTTTTCAAAAAAAACGAAATAATTTTGAGTACATTACGTCAAAATTTAATTTTTAGTTAGTGTCAGTTAAGATGATCTGTACCTGAGTTGTAGCACCTGTAGATGAATTTTGTCCACTACTCAATGTAGCAGTGACCAAAGATCCTGTCAAGCATTTAAAAAACAGACACGAATCTAAATACATATAAAAATACAATTGATTAATTTTCAAGTCCAAATTATGTAAATTAAATTTGACTTTTTTAATTTCATGTTACTCAATGGAAAAATCAAAGGTCAAGGAGAATACTCTGGATCATGGCATTTTGGTTTTGAAGTCTCTGGTGTTTATACATGGCCAAGGTGAGACTTTAATAAATCTTTAATAAATAAATCTGTCAAACATAATTTTATTTACATGTAAAATCTACACTCTAAAAATTCCGGTATATTATATATGACAAAGATAAGATAGAATATTTAAAATAAAATGAAAATTTTCATTCATTCACACTTCCCACAAAAAAAAATTGTACAGAAAAAGGAAATGTAGGAACAATTATGTCCTAATAGTTTATTTATTATTAATGTACATTTGACATTACATATAAATTTTATTAGATACATAATTTAATGCTACCTTGAAGAATTATAGAACAACATTTTATTCTTCTCTTCCTGCTCATCCAGATTGAACTCGCTATAAACCTCCATTAAAACATTATTTATGGATAAAGAGAAAGAGGGAAAGTCTATATGTTCCGTAAAATTCTTGTTCCCTTTTTTTGGACCTTAAATTTCACCCAATGGTATCCATGCTCTAAAAAAATATTACAGAATTGACCAAATAAATTCGTTCCATTGTTTTTCTTCTTAAAAAAAGAACACGATGAAGAAATGTACAAAAGTCAAGTTTTCTTGAAAAATAACTTTGTTAGTTATTTTCAAATCAACTCTCCAAAGAAAAAAAATTGTGATCTATCTTATAGTTTGTAGTAAGGACAGTTTATGAGAGTCCATTGTTTATTTAGTTGAACTTTACCTGAAAATACTTGTCAAGTACTTTTTTGGGGGAAAACAAGTGAACAAAATGGTGGACTGTAGAATTCTCTACATTTTTTCTATTTCATGAACCATTTTTTTCTCTGTACTGATACTCTGTACAGGAATTGAGAATTGGGTGTACTACACAGTAGTACTGTACTTACAATGATGATACTCTGGAGTATCATGTAAGTGAGAGTGTACATGGAAAAAAAGAAAAGAAGAAGAAAAACCATTTAATCTCCATAAAAATATGGGCATTCATATTACAGAAACTTCCTCTTCAATTCTTATTACACCGGGAACAGGATATTACTAAAAGAGGAAAAAGGAAGACTAAGCTTTTTTTACCCCCATCTCTTTCTCTTATGCTTCTCCTTCTTTGCTCCTTGATTTAGCTTAAAGTTACTCATCCATTAGGCCCACGATTTCTTGAGAATATTTCTTCTTTGCTTGAAATGTTGAGAAAGATGGAAAAAAGGGAGGGGTGTTTATGCAAACGAGTCTAAAAATGTAGTTAGTACTGATTTGAAAAATAATACTCAGTTGCTCTTCAGTTTTAAAAATACAAAATCTTACGTAGTAGGTAAGAGGCAGAGAAGCACATGTACCAAAAATTTTTTGAAATTACGTAACTCTTTTCTTCAACTTAATCTTGGTTATGAGACCATCTCTCATGTGACATTGATTGCTTTCTCTACAAATTGTAGTCTTCTGTCTTAGCCACAAATTATTTGTGGTCTCGTTGCCCATGAACTTATCAGTTTCTGTTTCTTTTTTTTAAAAGATGAAAGTGATAATTTAAGGGACATTTTGTACTCAAGAAAAGAAATGAATTATTCTAAATTATCATGTCAATTAAAATTTGTCTATAAGGATAAAGACCCCAAGCTAATTCAATTTGCTAGTTTTTTTGTACTGTAAGTGAATTGAATGATTGAAGATTACTCAAGTAAAATAGAATTAATTTATGAAGTAATTTGACCTTTTACTTTTGTATAAAATCCCAAATGTACCTTTTTGTGATGATCATTAAAAGCTCAAGATCCAACTTGAAGATATTTTAGTGACAAAGAGAGAGAGAGAGAGAGAGAAAGAGACCCATGAATGAATGATGGACAGCTCTAACTACAATGGTTAGGATGTTCTATTTAATAATTGAACACACGTAATGATAATTAATTTACGCTAGTGTAATTCTAACGCATCTGCTCTGTCTTTTTGTGGTTGTGGTGCAGTTTCGGGGAAAGATGGAAAGATTCGAGAAAGGAGCTTTAGTGTAAAGTGTATATGTACCTTGTGTATACAAAAATGGTATGTGGGCATAGCCCAAGGTGAGGTTAACCAAAGAGATTTCATTGGGTATGAATGTGTAGCGAGTGGTTATGGGTAGACTTGAACCGTCTGATTAACCTAATTCTCAATCAGCAAGCCAGCGTATTTACGGAAGTCAAACTCCCACGAATATTCCAAGAATGTTTACAGGAGACGAACAAAAATTTCGATCTCAATCTGTAGACTACAACCGCATTGGGGATTTTCATCCTAATCTCTATATTCCATGTATCAAGTGTACAGTCAAACTATTATTTTTATAAATTGTCTGTCCACATTTATTTCAATTAAATCAAATCATTTTGCAGGAATATTTTTCAATTTTTAAATGAATGCAGATTTTATGGTCAAATTTATTTCCATTCATTTCTGATGGAAACTCAATGAATTATTATTAGAGATTGATAAAATATACGAGATATCAAAATTTAAAGGGTGGAGAAAGTCCATGATAAAAATTTGGCATAATTTATTCAAATTTTATGAAAATATCCTTCTATTGTCATACTGGTACATATAAATGGGTGGGAGGCTGTACTGTACTGTTTATACTTGTTTTATTTTGAGGTAGTCAATATTCAATCGTTGCAATTTGCCTTAGGTCAACAAAAGGGAAAAAATATAAAATTGACTGAGATTTTGTGAAATAATTGTGGCTGGAGGATCCTCGACGAGGACCCCTCGTTGTCTCTGTTTTGACTATTAAATTTGGGTTATGTTCTCGTGTCATAGTCACTGTGAAAATAAAATTGAAATTATTTTTAGTATAAAATATTCTATATCTATTTAAAAGATAACAAGCGTTTGAAATAATGTTCATAGATATGTATTTAAATAACGAACAATTATTTTAATTTCCCTGCATGCATAGATCAAAAATATACTTCATTTCAATATTTAACTTAATTCAAACCATTTACTTACACCTTTTACATATATTTTCCCACAATTTTTGTACTTGTGATTGTAATCATAATTAAATTAAATAAATTCTAAATTAAATTAGAAACCCTTCAAAACGATCCTTAAGTTATGAATTTAAACTTTCAACTTTTGGAAATACGTATTTGCCTGTACAGAATGCAAGTTTACGTATAATAAAGTTCAATTTGTATGTCTTACATCATGTAAGTTCTATTGTTACAAATTGTAACAAGGGATTGGTGAAATCCTATTAAATCATGGCATTGCCTTGAAAATCCAAAATTTTGAATGACGTCTATAATAATTATAGACATTCATACACATAACAAGACAAGACATTGTCCATTTCATTCAAAGAAACCATTGTCATGTTACGACACAAGTTCCCCCCCAACTTGAATAGAAACTAACTCCAGTAGTATTACGATGAGACAGGTAGGATTATCAAGAAAGAAAATGGAGGGATTTCATTTTATAAAATCCAACATTGTTCTCATTTTGTAACCAATTTATTTCATACTATTATTATTCTATTTCAATACTACTGTTATAAAACTGCCCACTGTCATCTTGATACTCAAAAAAAAGAGTACAAAAAAACGTTCCGTGTCACTTATACTCTCTCTCTGTCTGGAAAACTTCATTGTATTGATAAAAAAAATTAAATTCTTTCGAGAGACAGAACCAAATGAAAAGCAGAAGAGAGAGAGAGAGAGTACTTTGAAAAATAAGAGAAAATAGAGAGAAACCTTTTGAGTTATAAAATGAATTGATGAAAAAAAAAGAAAAAAAATATTTGTTGCTACTTCTCTATCTCTCTCTCTCTCTCTCAAGTGATGAGGTTATCCACAAAGTATGCATGTGCTTGGAGTAGTGGCAATGGCCTGTATTATTTTTAGAGTTAGTTTCTTCATTCCAACATCCTTTTCTGCAATGTGTACGAAAAAATATACATATACTCTAGTTATATATAGACTCTTTTTCCTTATGCTTTGGAAGCCAAGACCATTTGTTACTATCTCTCTCTCTCTCTCTCTCTCTCTCTCTCTCTCTCTCTCTCATGATAATATTTTAGTGTGTGCATGTAAGCTCTAAGCCTGTTTAAGCACGAGTTGGAGGAAGAAGAGAGGGAGAGAAAAATGCAGAAAAGTTCATACATACAAATACTGTAGACTGTAGTCACTGCAAAATATTTTTTTTCAAGTCTGAAATCTATAAAACAATCAAAAATTCTATAGAATAAAGTATAAACAAAAAGACATTTAATCCCCTCACTAAAATTTATTTACTATTACTATCCATGTTTTTTTTGTCTTTTTAGTTTAATACACTAAAAAATAAAAGATTATGAGTATTGCAAGAGATATTTTTTTTAAGAAAAATAATACAAATATACAGATTGATCTCATTTTTTTTCTGCACAACTCTTTTATTGTTAGCAGCATTCAGGATCCATGTTCATCTCCTCTCACTTTTTGTGTATGGTGACAGGAGAGAGAAAGAGGAGGAAAGGAGACTTGTATCCTGGTACTCATTAAATATGTGAGTAAATGTAATGTATGAGACTCTGTCTTGAGAGAGCTTTTGGATGTGCCAGGAGGTTATGTGTACAGTTAAAAAGAGAAGATTTTTTCTCTCTCTTTTACCTCTTCATCTCCAACTTCAGAGAGAGAGAGAGAGATGTACTGCTTATGAAGTACAGATATGACATGGAAGTGATTCCATGTCTATACCTTGATGGCGTCTCTTATATTGTACATTGAATAGAGTTGTATAACTATAGTAGGGAGGTTATATTAAATTCTCAAGCATTTGACGGCAAACAATAGACGGAACCAGAGAAAAAAAGAGTATATAAAAATTGTGGAGGAAAAAAAATCTATTTCAGAGACCGGAAGTTCATGGACCGTTTCTCATTTTCAAGAGGAAAGGTAGTTGAAAAAATGGCAAAAGATTTCCTTGTTCAAGAAAAAAAGAAGTCATAACAGCAATTAGAATTTCATTCAAAAATCATTCTCTACAAAAAAAAGAGGTTGAGGGGTTAAAAAAATGGAGGTAAAGCCTTTAGCTTTAGAAAATGTATGTATGTACGTATATTTGTACAGATATATGTAACACTCCATAAGATGGTCGATATTTTTAACATTGTTCAAAAAAAAATAAATTTTGGGTATTTTTTTCATGTTATTTTCTTTTTACCCCGCTTGTCTCCTCTTTCTCGATAAAGTTTATAATTGTTTACTGTCTCTCTCTCTCTCTCTCTTCGGTGATCTTGTTCATTCGACTCAGAAAGTTTCATGGTGTCTTATTCCTATGTACATGTAAAAAAAAGTATGTGTGTTTATATTATAGACTATGTGAATCATTAGTTGTTTGTACATGTGCGTGTGTGTGAATTTAGGTGTAATCAATACAAGGAATACAAGAGAGAGGGAGAAAATGATGATATAGTTGTTGTTGTGTATGGAACAAGTCAAGTATGTAAGTTGAAGATTTAGCTTGAGGATAAAAAGAGGAGGTTTTAGTATTATTTGGTAATATAGTCGTATTATTTGTGTTGGGGCGACAGTACCCAAGTTTTAGTAGTTGAGACTGACTCTCCGAGTGTGTGTAGAGTAGGGAGGATATAGAGAAGAGGATCCTAGGGCAAACGGATTCACGCACATGAAGATGGACTGGCTGGTGTGACTTGACTGGTTCGTTGGTTGGTTTCCTACAAGATCTTCGCCTTCAATGACTAAGTCAGTAAGAGTAACGAAACGAAAATCAGGTCTGATGAGCCCATCCTGTTGCCAAAATAGACTTTCCGTTGGTAGCTCTACAAGCTACAAATTCCTTCGAAAGGCATAGTGCCAAAGCTTCTTCTTCTCGCTACACCAAAGAAATCTGTCTCTGTACCATTCCATGCCATGATTTTCAAGACTGAAACTTATTTGCATTTCAACTTTTGCACACTTTTTGTCTTCCCCATCTTCAATACAATCTAATGTCTAAAAAACCTCCTCGTCTGGCCCTGGCTCTCTCTCTCTCTCTCTGGCTTTGGTTCATACACTAACTGTAATGTAGTAGACTGTCTATAGAGAGTACAGAGAGTACACAATTTATATAGAAAGTACTTGTGTGATATATTTATGAAAACTTTTTTTTTCCTCTTTTTTCAGATTGATAGGCAACAAGAGTGTTGGTTATGTGTAGAAGTCTTATTCTTATGTATTTTTTTGAGGCACATTTTTATACACAAGTTATATCTCCATCTCTCTCTCTCTCTCTTCGTGTACTATTCTATTGGCAAGGGGAGCCCATGGGCATTCTAACAAACTCGACTCCTCTCAATCTTCATCCAAAACCGTTCATCCTTCGGTTCGACCCGACCGGAAATTCCTAACCTTCTCATCTTTTCATACGGACCCATACGTCACACACTACTACAAATACTAACTAACTATCCAAGTGCAAAAAACAACTCTCTTTAACCTTATGTACATTACTCTCTCTCTCTCTCTTTCTACAAATATATATCCTTCTCTCATTTTATTTTCTCTCTCTCTACATTCATACATTTTGACTTGTGTGCTCAGACCCAAAAAACCTCAGGGAAAAACACCTACACGCAAAAAAAAGTCTCAAGGTATTATCTTTTCATTCCATACACTTACAGCGTCAATGATAACTTGATTCTTAACATCCTCCATTTTTTATGCCAACACAAAACAGTCCCCTCCCCTAATTAACTCCAGGTTTTTATATATTTTTTAAATGTATAACTTAAACATGCATTGTTACTATACAAGAGGGAGTTTTGTTTGTGCACAATAATTTTAGTTCATCAAGACCAATGGTGTAACAACGTCAATTGTGATGACTGAAAATATTTTTGAAAGAAAATGAACATCTTAGCTCTCATGCAAAATAGTCAGCTGATCACCAAAAACTCTTGTACGGTAGCCAAAGTTTAATGATTATACATACAAAAAGAGTTTAAATAATGTCTTTAAATATTCTTTATACATTTAAATTAATTCTATGATGATGACACTATTTTATTTTATTGTCTACAAAAAATTATCAACAATGTAGACGACAGTCATAAGGTCACAATATTTTGGAAAATGGAATAAATATAAATTTTAAAAAATGATGAATATTTTTTTTGATAAAAATCTGGACCTACATTAAGTACATTAGGAGAGACAAAAATATGACCATAAATTCCGCTTGTTTCTTCCAGGCCAAGAAATTCATAAAAAAATAAAGTTGCTAGTTTAAAATAATTATTTGTTGAGGTTGACTATAGTAAAATATCCCGGGAGTTGGAGTGAATGTGTAACAAGTGCCATGATAAATGGATTATGTGACGATGACTGTCATATTTGTATAAAATGATACACAATTTAATATCCCTCCCTCTCTCTCATTGTGGATTGTTTTAGAGTGAGGATGGAATTCCATGTTGGTGGGGACAAGAGATAAAATTATTTGAGAGTAAAATATTCTTTAAGATTAGAGTTCAGTGGAGCATTAATAGTTGAGTCTTTTTGGTCTTACTTTGAACTAAATGTAGCGTTCACTCTGTCACGACGATTAGTGGAATTACGTAAGCAGATAATTCGAAAGATAATTGTTTACGTAAACTCATGTTTTTTGAGCCATGCAATCCATGCGGTTTACACTGTACAAAGTAGACTTTGGCATTATTTGAGAGAGAGAGTTTGGTGATGACGCCGAGTGGAGCCAGGGAGAGAGTTAAGAAAGTCGAGAATATTCTTTTTCATGTGTAAACAAGTTGTGTAATGAGCTGAAAGGAGAGAATAGAGATAATCTGTCTTTTGGCGTCCCTTTTCTTTTCCCCTATAGTCGTCATGGTTTCACTCTCTCTCTCTCTCCAGCTTTGAGGTTGTCTCTCAACTTAGAGTTGAATATAGAGTCAAGAAATAGAGGTTTTCATTATGTCCCCAGTTGACTAGACACGGTGCATCATGAGGGAGAGCTAATGTCAGTTGCCACTTTCACGACCAATGATGATTCTCTAAACCTCTTTTCTCCTTCTCCTTCTTCTGCCCTTCCAAACATCCCAACTTGAACTGTGGTAAAGTCACTCCCCATACTTTTTCTTAAGACAGCTCACTTTCTCAACATAACTCACGTTTCCTCCTTCAATATCCACCACTAAAAGCTCCACTAAACCAAAAACCCAAGTCTACAAAACAAAGTAACACACACACACACAAAGGACCATTGGGCGACTTTTCTATTTTCTTTTTCTCTGAGAGAGAGAGAGAGAGCCATTAGACTCATTTGAACAAAATTCTTTTGTATCTTTTACACATTGGTGTACACGAGTATGTATTTATTTGACGGAGAGAGAGAGAGAGAGAGAGAGAAATTTAACGTAATGTCTCATCATTCCTCAACTGACATCCAGCCACTAACATTCATTTTATATGAGGACAGTAAACAACAATATCATCATTTAATGTACTCTCGCCGTACATATTATTTTAGTTGAAGTTTTCATGTACAAAATGTACAGAGATTCCTTTATCACTCTCCGTCCCTTTTACCATCATGCCATAAAATGTTTGTTCATACTCGTAGTTGTACATATTTATCTGTTTGGTGAAAAAGATGAACATTATTTTAGACTCACTCTCTCTCTCTCTCTCTCTATACTCTGTATATTTTTTTCTCCCAATTATGTCTGTGTAGGTAGAATACAGATTACATTTATCCTGTCAAACTTTATTCTTGATCAAATATTTTGCTCACATTTATTTTATTTTTTTTTCTTCCAACCTTTTACTCTTGACGACTCTTTGGTGACTCGTTTGGTGATTGACAACTGACGTGAAAAATATTTTAATGGATCATTAGGACTGCGACTTTTTTTCTCTGTCCCTATTTTTTCTGTGTTTGTGTCTCTCCATTGGACTTGAATGTCAACTTTAATTGTGGATCTAGTCTCGTTCAATCTAATTCTATAAGAGGTTTAAACAGGATCTTGGGGATCTAAAAGTTTTTTCTCGTACCAATCAAATCAAGGGAAGACTGCAAACTGTGTAGTGTGCCAATGGAATTAAATCTATAAATGTAACTACAACCATTCTCTATTGTAAGTAGAGACTTACTACTTACAGCTCAGTAAACAACTTTTTTTCCCTGAATTTACAAGGTCGTTGCCGGAAGTATAGACAAAGAGATCAAATTGTTTTTTTTCTATTAAATTCTTTCTCTCTATTTTAATCAATATTATTTAATAGCTAGAAGGCAACTAGTTAAAATAATTTAGAAGAATATTTGTAGTTCAGTCATTCCTTTTTTGGCTTCATATGTAAAAGAGACAGTGTTACGTGTACAACTGTTGGGGTATAAGAGTGACTCTATAAAAAAAATCTGATGCTCTTTCAAACAAGTTGAAGAAAGGTGAAAGTTTGAGAGAATAAAAAAAACCCCGGTTTTCATGTAATGCCTTGTAAAATTTATGGCAAATTTCTTAACTTTCTCTCTCTCTTGGACGTGATGGTATGCATATAAAATATTTTAGTCTCTTCACTTCTGTTCCCCTTCCACTTCTTTCTGAGGGAAAGGTGCACAAAGAGAGAGAGAGAGAGAGAGAGAGAGAGGATAGCTTAGAATAAGTTGGGAACGTCTTTAAAAAAACGGGTAGGTACGGATAGTTCTCTCTCCGAAAAAGAAATGAATCGGTTTGGTCTCTACAACATGAAAAAAAAGGAATCTGTGTCTCCCTGAGGTCGAGAATCTTTTTTTTTCTTTTGAAAAAGTACAAAATGTGTGCTGGTGTGCGTACAATATCTTTAGAATACTGGGAGTACTGATATAAACTTCCTACCACTCATACAGTCTCTCTTCCATGTTTCCATACGGGAAAGGCCATGGCAAATTTTAAGATTTATTGCAAAGAATTTATGCACCGTGAAATTCCAGGAGAGAGTCCCCTCTAAAAAAGAGTTGCAAATCAACTGAAAATGTACGGGCTCAAAATTGGAGTACAGGATGAGAGAAGAATCTTAAATTTTATCTTATTCAAATCAACTCTATGGAAATACATTTAGTGACAAGAATTTTTTTTCTGCAAGATTCATTTTAAATATCACGACTTTCTTCTTTTAATACTGACCATGAAGGAACTCAAACATTTAACATATTTAACGGTTATTTCTACAACAGAATTAACATTTCATACAAGACAAACTTGAATATTTAACTTTGACAAAAAAATTATAATTGTAAATTGACAATTTGAAGAACAAATTCAATAATACTTTGCACAAAAAATAACAACAGTTAATAATATCAAGTGTGGTATATCAGTTGAGGAAGTACAGCCAATTACCAATTGGCTTGAACATTTTTAAAATTTAAATGAGGAACAGTTTAAATAATACTTTGTCGCGTGTTAATTGTTTGGAAATACGATAGGAATTTACATAACATATAATTTCAATATTCTAAATCACGGCTAAGTATAGCTCATTATAATCTACTTTTATAATTTCCTAAAATTGTCTTGTAAATATATAATTTATATTTCAAGGTACATTGATAGGCACAACAACCAAATTTTAATTGGGGTTTGTTCTACATTTTACGTTGGTGGAGGATTAGCTTGTTTTGTAGCCTTGAGTCCAGCTGCATACCACTCCAATTCTCTCACAAGTTTACTAATATTACTGGATACTCTGTCTTCCAAAACATTCCCTTTTTCATCAATCACATTATTCACGACAGGGATTGGGACGGTGGCCGGAATTGAAATTAAACCCAATTCACTGGCCATTGGACGAAGCAGAGTTGCAGCTCGAGTCCCTCCAAATTGACCTATTGAAATTGAAATTTATTAATTTTTTTTATGTGTCAAATTGTCATTTAAATCTGTAGCTGAAATTATCAGCTGACATCTAGACTCCAATTAAATATCAGTCATTTTTTTACTAGTATAAAATAGAATTAATTAAAGCTAATTTAAAGAATTATCAACTGACCTAAAGAATAAGTGACGATGCCAACAGGGCGATGTCGAAATGAAGGAGGAGGAAAATGATCCACTAAATTAGCAAGAGCTGGTGGGACTCCACAATTATATTCAGCAGAGATAAAAATGAATCCATCAGCATTCTTGATTGTGTCATTAGTCTCTAAGAGCCACTCTGGAGCTTCCGCCGGATTAGGCATAAAGTGTAATGGCAATCTCAACATTTCCACAGGTAATTTCAAGGGATCTACAAACAAAAAAGGACAAAATAATTAAAAGATAAATAATCTTTTACTCTAGAGTTACTACTGATGGTATTTAAAAAATAAAATATTTTTTTTTAATTAAAATTACCCAATACGATGGCTTCTAGTCCTTGAGCTTCTACGGCATTCTTAATAGTGATCCCTACACGATCACACATTCTTCCATTTCGGGTTGACCCGTAGAAAATGACAATTTTGAGTTTATCCCCCATGCTGGAAAATTCTCTTTTTGTGAGAGGATTCTTTGACAGAAATTCTGGTTCAAAATTTCCCTTCCAACTGAACTGTCTCTTCGTCTGCTCTGGCACTTTTCCAAAAATTTCTTCTCTTGACGCTTTGTCCACCACTTCCACTTTCGTCGAAGGTTTGAGACCGACTAAGCTGGATCGGCTGAGGGGAACAAAGTTTTTATATTATTTTTCATCTATTGATTTTTTACATGCATGTAACATATTCTTTATCAAATTGACTGGACCGTATCACATGACAGTCACCATATCTCTCTCTCTATATGAGTACAATTCTAGTTTTGCCATCCTATTTATGCCAAGTATGGAAATCAATCATTGAACAATAGCGTCTCCACTCATATTCATTCTTTACGTGTAGCCGCATGCTACTCCAAGGCTTAAAGATAAGCCTGACTCAAGACGATGAAATTTTGTATATGTAAGACTCTCTCTCTCTCTATCTCTCTCTCAATAGATTGAATAAATTCTTTGTCAACTTATTGATTGGTAAATAACCTTTTTTCAAATTTACACACAGTCTCATTTACATTGTTATCGTCGTCCCCTATGCACTTAAAGTCTTAAAAATGTTTTGCAAAAATTATTTTAATTTTTGCAAATTAATTTAATACTGTCTTTTACTACCCAAAACTTAATTTTCAATTATGAGAGAAACATCAATCAATTTTTTTTCGAGTGCTTTCTTCTTTCACCCAATATGACTTTTTTTCCATTTATCAAACTGTCAAAAAATGGGACAATTAATAGAAAAAAGACAATTTTGTGATACATAAATTTATATTTAAAAAATTGGCTCAAGTCCAAATAAAAAAATAATTAATTAGTACACTGTCAATATTGAATAATGAAATTTTGTTGGTTCATTTGTCATGAGGGAGGAAACATGTTCAATTTCTAATCATTGTGTTTGTTTTAGTAATTTATATTTGTACACACATTACGTACATACGTACGAGTATGTCAAAGATTATGAAAACTGTACAAATATAAATATAAAATAATTATAATTTTAATATCACCTCCACAAAAAATTAATCTACATTGTAGATTCTACAATAATTTACAATGACAAATAGAAAAAGAGTAATATTATTATTAGTGATTAATCTAAATTAAAAATAAATAAGAAAAGAAATCTACATACGGACTGTACATAATAAAAAAACAAATAAAAATTTTGTACTCACCAAAATGAATGAAAGTTCAACTGTTGTAGTTTGGAAACAAAAGGATTGGTTGTATTTGTCAACTTTAGTAAGGGAACAGTGGTTCCTAATCGAGCGACAGAAATTGACAGAATGGCTGAATAACAAGGCATGGTCATGAATACACACAAATATTTTCTACCTCCCCCAACTCCACACTTTGCAGCTTTGTAAGGGCGAAGCTCTCTACAACACAATTGTTAGTCTGAAGGTCGTTCGCTGGATATTTACATGACCTTGAGCAATAAAAGTTTTTTTTTTGCAAAACAAATTGCACGCCTTCCCTCTCTCTCTCTCTCTCTCTTATATACAATACAAATTGTATATAATTTGTATGTATCTATATCAATGGAGAGGCTAGTCACTGGAATGAACTGCCCATACAAAATGCCAAGAGTAAAAAATAATGGAAATGGGCCAAAATTCAAAATAATTCGATGGAGTAGGTAAAAGGTAACTATAGAGATAGATGAGGGAAAGAGAGAAAAGGTAGCTCAAGTTGGTGCCACGGCTTTAGCGGAAGTGTTAACATGTTACAAGACACGAATGTGGAGCATGCACGGAGTTTTGTTATAACTTGCTATATCGGCTCCTTTTTTTTACCGGCTGTTTGGCAAACCCGAGGTACACGTTACAAGTCTTGTTCTTTTTCCTCTGCATTTGCCATTTTCTTTGTATACTCTCTTTCGATGTATATTCTTACTTTTATGAATTAGTCATATACTTATCTTAAAGGGAAGATATTTTGTCCACAGACTCTTCTTTCTGCACGCGGCTTTTACATAAAAAACTTTTTTTGAGCTCGACTTGTGTGCCAAAATCAAATGGAGTGTTTGGGTCTATATTTGCTTTATTTGTGCTCATGCACCTAAACGCCTAGCCTAACTTTGTTATTATATAACTGCAACTTTCAACCTCCAGCTTCAATTTCATTTTTACCTCTCTCTCTCTCTCTCTCTCTCTCTGGAAATTATATGTATTTAAATAATGCATATATTAACACTCATAATGCCAAGTTTTGTTGCTCTCTCTCTCTCTCTCTTACTCTCTGTACAGTTATTTCTGATTAAGTATAAAATCTTGGCTCTTCCATCATTCTCTTCCTGTCTCTTCAACGTCACTTGACGTCCCCCACATGCACCTTCGTCTTGGAAAATGTGTTGGCTCTCACTGCTAATCTGATCAATGAAGACAAGTCATGATTAAACTCAACAGTTTTTCTTGACTAGTCAGTGACCCACATCTTCTTTGTCTTTAGGACAAAACAAAAATAATTTTGAAGAGTGATGCCGTGATGCCGTGTGCAAAATGAATATTAAATTAATTATCCCTCTCCAATTTTTTGTTGAACAAAATTAAAATTTGTGAGGTGTACAATAATATTTTTCATTTTATGATTTCATAATTCAAATCAATTCCTCAGATGACTCCATACTTATTTTCACATAAAAGTCCTTCAATTTTCATAGAATGGTGTGCAGTAGAAAAAATGAGTGAAAAAAATTGTCCATGATAAATCATACAATTCCATTAAAACGTGGAGCATCTTGCTTGTTCAAGTGACCAAAACCAAAGAGAGAGGAAAGATGGTAACCTTGAAGCGAAAATTAGGAGAATGCAAAAAATATCATGTTTTTACATGTAACACAAGATGTATCTGTGCACATTATAATTTCAAATTTTTGTGTATAGCAATGAATCTATTGGAATGCTTTGAACTTTTTGAGGGGGGGGGGGAACAAAAAAAGAACGTTTCTAAGGTCAAACTTTTTTGGGGAAACAAAAAATTAAATGAGTCACATTATCTATTGAATGAACACGTGCAATTTGTCTAGTTTTATGCTGACTCTGTGGGAATGATAAATTCAAAAATATTTAATTCCTTTTCAAGCGTGACGTACAAGCGTCCGTTGATTATACAAATGTGTCGATTATTCTAGAAAATTCTAGACAATTGTTTTTGTCTCTAGTCTGTGGAAGAATTGATTCTCCAGCGGTAGAAAAATGACCATGAAATGTTGAAAGTTGCATGTAAGGACAATATTTCATCATGCACTCAACGAATCGGTGATACTCGTAACATGGTCTCGGATTGTTCATTTTTATCTCTGACCTTAAGTCGGCATTTGTAAAGACAGGCATTCAAATTAAAATGCATATTTTTACACAAGTCATAATTTTCCAAAAATTAAATATTATATAAATGTGTCCGATTTTAAAAGTAATTTATTTTAATTAAATTATAAATATAACAAAAGGATGACGTAAAAGATTTTGGCGATTTAATATTAATTTATATGTGATACATGCAGTAATGCATTTGTCAATTTATTATAATTGACACAGTAATACATTTTCCACAATTAAATATCCCAACACAATTTTCCTTATCACAATCGTCCTTCCAATGTCATTTAAATTGAGTGCAACAGTTATTTCTATTTATGCCACAACAAAATTTATTTAATTTTTTAATAGTTACATTAGTAAAAAAGGGGTGACAAAGGATTGAAAACATGAACTTGAAAAACTATTTAAATGTTTACAGATACAAACGTTAAAGTGCATGATGTACATAAATAGTGTTAGAGTGTTAGTCAAAGTCTTGTTAAATATTTAATAGTTTTGTCTTGTCAAATGTAACACAATTAGGGATATAATACATAAATGATTATTTAGTCCTGTTGCTCCTTATCAGTACAACAGAGAGAGAGAGAGAGAATGAACATGAGGGAAATGCATGACAAGAGGAAAACCGCCCATAAACATTTATCAGAGACAAAAATCAATATTTTAATTTTTAAACTACTCTACCATTCATTACTTTAAAGTAGTTGAGTCAAACCACAAGTAATTGTCTCTATGCATAATTTCCTACACGTGTTTTAAATGTGGTTAATTTAGTGGGAAGGGGAAAAAATGATTATGAAAATATTTAGACAGAGAAAGAAAATAGTTTGAAAAAGTTATTTTGGAAGATGACACAATTTGTTTTTCTTTTGTCTATTTGTAGCGGAAGCACATTTGAAGGGCAATGGCAAAATGGTAAACGACATGGTTTGGGTACAGAGTACAGAGGCCGATGGACTTACAGGGGAGAATGGACACAAGGCTTTAAAGGACGTTATGGGGTCAGACAAGCGACCGCCTCCAATGCTAAATATGAAGGCACTTGGGCTAATGGACTGCAGGTTAATTTCATAATCCAAATCAACATGCAAAAATTGATTTAACTCTCATTAATTATCCATTTACTTAAATAATATTCTAATCACCTTTTTTATCTTATTTTTCAGGATGGCTATGGCTCTGAAACATACGCTGATGGAGGTAAGCCACACACTTTGAATAATATTTTATCTTATACCCACATCATGTGTTATTACATTGTGTACTCTCACATGTCACAAATTTTATGAATTTTGTTTTTCTAAACTTGTGTCACAAATGGAGACTTGAATATTTTAAAAATATAAACAAAAAAACTATGTATACATATTTATTTGAATATGATAAAAAGTCAAAATGAATTTTTCCCTCTCTCTCAAAAAAAATTGGCAAGATGAAACGTTGAGCTTATAAAAGATTAGAGTTTGTCATTGACTTCATTTCCTATAAAAATTGTTTGATGAGGTCATTGAAATGGTTATTGTTAAACTCTACATGAAATTTACAATAATAAAAAGAGACACGTCTTGAGTATATGATCCACATATGTATGAGAGAAAGAGTTAATTTGAATGATGACAACTAGTACACAAATTATTATTTTTTTGACTCTTTTCTTTGTCAAAATAACAAACCAATTTAAACATGGTACAACATTAGAAAAAAAAGAGTAAAGACAAGTAAAAAAAGAAAGTTGGAAAGTTTTTTGAAAGAGCCACGTGAAGTAGACGTGGTAGAAATTCATTATGTAACCAGTGTATTTTTTAAGACAAGATGACGAAAAATTTCAACCATCATTAGTCAACCCCGGACCATGTAGGCGTCATGTTAAGCTCTTTCTAGAGCGTAAGTAACGCTTGTACTTTAACCTCAATCCTTCTCTCTCTCTGTACAGTTGTGATGTGACGAAGCCCCGAAAAAAAACTACAAGTACTTTTTCTTGGCCAGTTTAGTTTACAAGTTGAACTTTTTTTTTCTTGGGATACAATCTAACCAGTCTTTTTCCATAAAAAGAGAGAAAACGGTGAAAGTAATCTGAGTCAGAACGTGAGCCTTAACAAGTTGAACACATCTCTCATGATGGGCATCATTAATTTATTTTTTTTCTTCCCTTTTTTCCGTCTTCTCACGACGGAGTGGAGTAGTCAGTACTTTTTTTGTGTCAAAAGGCAAAAACCATTCTTTTCTTCAATATTGTAGACTTGTATAAATATAAAACATTTTTCCATTAGTCCTTCCACTTTTTTTATTGTAGTCCTCACTCCTCTCTACGTCTCTCTAATTTTTGTGTGATATTTCCTTGTAAAAAACTTGTCAGACTTTCTTTTCTTTTTTTTGAGAAATAGAGAGAGAAAGTATTGTGTTAATTCACAGTTGACAAAATTTTCAATGCTTGAGGCTTAAAATGAGACAAAAGTGGAGAGCTAGATGAAGTTAACATGGAGAGAGAGAGACAATAGACAAATCTATATAAAATTAAAGAAATTCTATCTTCAATCTCATTTATTTGAGTCATGAGCTTTCTCCCCCACTCCCTCCTCCTCCTCCGTTCCTTTCATGCTTCAATAGTCAGTCTGTACAGTTTAGACTCATGTGTGTTGAAGAGAAAAAGAGGAAAATCAAAAGTGAAAGAATGAGGGTCACAAAAAAAAGAATTCATTTCCCAATTTTATTTTTGTATTATCAAACCACAATTTTTTACGGTTAAGCTCCGATTCCTAAACTCATTTATCCTCATTTTTTGACATGAGAAGAAGGATTGCATGTACTGTCTCTCATCTCCAAACATTTTCTATTCATTGTTAAGTTATCCCCCAAAAAAAGAAAATCTAGTTGTTCAAACACAGCATGAGGAAATGAGCAAGTAGATGGATAGAGAAAAAGAAAGATTATTGCATAGCGTAAAATGTAAGCCATGTTCTCTTTTTTTATGTAGGAAAATATAACATGCACTACAAAACAGACGGAGAACCTTCCCTTGGCCTTTCTCTCTAGTCTGTACACTGTACAATTTTGTATTAGAAACTGAGTTTTTTGAGAATCCAAGTGCTCATACCACACACATGAAATCCAAAAAGAAAAACACATCCGCTTGATTTTTTGGTGGAAAGTGTTGCATGCCATAGAGAAATTCAGTTTGACAGTTTCCACAAGGCACACACAAGAGAGAGAGAGAGAAAGGGAAATGTTAACCATGAACAGTCACAAAACGAGTAGTCAATGTTATGGAAATACACACACACATGAGAGAGGTAGTAGGAGTATGGACTCAATATGAGAAAATGAAGGGAGGTGAGAACTTGACAAGGGTAAGCCGCAAAACTCGATTCATTCAGGAAATTGAGTTTTGGTAAGAAACGCTTTCTCTGCATGTTCTGTGTACTCTCTCTCTCTCTCCTGATGTTGCTTTCTTTACTTTGTATTGCCTAGAAGTTTAATAATGTCTCCTTATAATTTCTCCTTGTTCCTCTCTCTCTCTCTCTGTCATGACTATGTAAAGATTATTAAATTCTCAAGAAAAACCAAACAAGATGAGCATCAGCATTGTGGTCCCAAATGGTAATTTTCTTCGTCTTCCCACTGTCATTAGTTTCTCCCCAAAGAATGAGTCACTTTTTTCCATGTCCTCCATGGTATTGCCTATGGAATGTTCCTTTTTATGGAAGCGTTAAAACGAGATTCGAAACATAACAATAACAACAATATTAGAGAGACCAAGGGTGTCTCTTTATTAACCTTGTTGTAAATGGCTATGACTTTACAAACTTGGATTTCTTGAATTTTACTCAAGAAAAAATTTGTTGTAAAAAATACTGAAGAGTCACTTGAAAGTTCATGATATTTTAAAAGAATTTTCACTCTTTTGTGACTTGTAAATATCTCTATATTTCTTCAAAATCACACTTGACCTTTGACAATGAATTTAATATTGAAATTCTTTCCAAACTTGACTTGTAACAAAAAAATAGTGAAGCACCCTCACAATTTACATAATGTAATTCAATATTATTTCAACTTTCACTTGACTTGGCTCAACTAAAATATGTCACTTTTCATTGTTTACAAAAAACAAAACAAAAGACTGTCATGTTCTCTATCACTTTACACAAATAAAATTACTTTTTATCTTAAAAGAGAAAGGCCATAATGAGAAGATGCTTTCGAGAACGTGAAGGGAGAAAGTTGTTTTTTTTCTTGAGGTTTTCATTTCGTGTACAGTCTCCATTAAAAAGAGGATTTTGTCCAGTTTTTTTGGTCTGTACTTTTACTCGTAAAGACACAAAAGAACTTTCCCAACTTGTCAAGTAAACGAGGGACAAGAGTAAAACATGTTTTGTGATACTTGTCCTCATATTTGTGACATTTCTGTACATCACGTACATAATTGTCCACTTCTCTTTGCATTGAATGTCCTCTGTACATGGAGAGATGGAGAGGATTTAGAGGGAGGATATGGCAAGTCATATCATGGGAAAGCATGTAGAGGAGGAAAGCGATTCTTGGAACAAATGACCTCGCATTAAATCTACAGCTCAGCCATGGAGAATGACTAAGAGAGTCTACTTGGTTTGAATGAGAGTTGCCTACAAGAATAATATGGGGAGAAATAGACATGTACTCTCTTCAAGAGAAAGGTAAGACTACTCCAGCTTAAAGTCACTCTAAAAGAGAAGTAATACATTTCAACTATTTTGTATGGTATGGAACATACAAGCATAAGATCTTAGTCTTTTTCCTCTTTTTTTCTGACTAAAAGTCGCAAATCTTGATTCATTATATGCCATAGTCCACAGTATTCGTATGAGACAGTGCAACTCTCTCTCTCTGTGTGTCTGAGAGCATCCAGATTAAAAGCATGTGACCCCACGTCTCCCATTCAATTTTCTGTCAAGATAATTTCAACAAAAAAAGGGACTAGATTTCTACTCTCATTTTCACTGAATTCTTTCCTATGAAAAAAATACGCTATCCCCCCTCCCTTTCTCTTCTCCGCACAGCATCCCCTTGGATTCATCTGATTATAAATCAAAGATAAAGTGTTTCTTTTGACCGAATAACAATTTAGCCACGGATTTTTAGTCTCGAGATATTTCCTCTCTCTCTCTCTCTCTTGTGAAAATGGTGGTAAGTGCTTTTGATTCTGATAAATTCTTTCTCTTTCTAGAATCAAAATGAAAATGCTTTCTCTCTCTCCTTTGTGTCTCAATTCATGTAGACAAAATGCAATGGGGAGAGTGAGTTGTGCATGGGTACATAAAAGAGCTCAAATAGGCAATCTGTCATGTGAATTCTTTTTTTTACATGATTTTTATTTCACTTTCCAATTTCCAATGGAATATTAAATTATAAAATATTATTCCTAAGCTTCTTTCAATTGATAAACCCACTTGAACAAATTGTTGTAGATTGTACTTGATATTTTATATATTTTTACAATTGCCCATTTTATTATTTTGAATTTAAACAACCTCCTAGATCTTTTCTCTGTGCATGTACAAAATGAAAGGGAAATTCAACACTGTGGCCATTTTTCCTTTTGATTGTACACTTTTGTGGTCTAGAGAGAGAAAGAAAAGGCATTTGAGTTTTAGAGACTGAAACTTTTGAGGGGATAAGAGAGAGAGAGAGAGAGAGAGAGAGAGAGAGATAGAGAGAGAGAGAGAGAGCGAGAAAGAGAGGTGTAAGACGACAGGGGGGAATGTACGAGGGGGTACTTCCTCAATTCTCCTGTACTTCCATTTTCCCAGTTACTCTTGAGACTTCGAGACAAAAAGGCTACACTGACTTGGACCACCGCCAAAAATTCAGACAAGTCCGGGCTATGCAAGTTACGAGAGATGCAAGATGAATGCAATGGGCAATATTGTGTGTGAATTTGGTTCCTCTCTCTCTCTCTCGTTTCAAAATGAATCGCTTCTTAAGATGATGATGCGACTTTTTAAAACTAGCTCAACTTGTCTCTCTCTCTCTCTCTTCTCAAACTCTACAGATATAATAAAAAAATTTATCTCTAACTTTAGATGAAACTTTTACATTGATTCAAAGAAAACTAAATAGAAATTCTTTGAAGAGAGAGAGAGAGAGAAATAGTGAGTAGTAACTCGTATGTGCATTAAAAATATTGAGGTTTTCTCTCTCTCTCTCTCCTTTAATTCTTAAATTGAACTTTATTGCTGTGGATGCATGCAATGCATCCTTGGGAATGGACCCCTCCTTAATTTTGAATGGTTCATCTTCTGTCTTCCTTCTCCTCCTTCTTCCTGAACTCCAGAACTCCTGCTGTCATGCTATGAGGAAGAGAGAGAGAGAGAGAGAGAGAGGAACACCCTAGAAATAATGACGACTGTAAAAAAAACATCATCTGTAGTCTCTTATTCACTACACACAGAGTCATTTCTTTATTGAAAATTATTAGCAACTGCTGCTCCTTCTCTTGCCTTGTACTCACACAGTGAGGGCCAGGTGTTTGCTATGATGTTATGTGGTATTTGTTCAAAATATAAAATTAAATGATGTTTTTTCTTCTCAACTTTAGCTTTCTATTTTATATAATATTCCTTCCAAACTTTTGCTCTTACAATTTTTGGTCAAATGAGATTTCATTTTGTATATAAAACTTTTTTTTAATATTATGAATATCACAAATATATTACAAAATATTTTGAATAGAAACCTCTTCTATTTATTTACAAATTCTCCTTTGCTTTCTCTCTCTCCCTCTCTCTAAGGGCACTGGTCAAGTATTAAATTTTTTGATATATTTATTACTCCACAATTTTTCTATGGACTTTTATGTGGTCAGGCTCTTCTGACAGCTCGTTTTTTTTATATGCACAATTTCAATAGCCATTCAAAATGTCGACTGTGGACTGTACAAGATGGAAAAGTTTTTTTGGGGAGAAAGTCTACAAGGCGTAAAAAATGTTGAGGGTTTTGCACACAAGTAAAAAAAAAAATTTAAGTGGACTGTAATACGATTTAGATTTTACAAAGTTTTTTTTTACAGTTTTCTCAAAAAAAAATCATAGTTTTCAACAGGAAAAAAAGGAGAGAAAACTTGCCATGATGGGAGGACAAAAAAGAAATTCAGTGGTGTGGTCTATGGGTCTATGGAGTAGAAAGTACAAAGAAAAAAAAGTTTTGCCTTTCACTTATACTTTTTTTTGTATAGAGAGTAGAAAAAAAGTGAAGCGTACATTACCGGATATGTTTGATGCCTACAATACACTACACACCCCTCTGAAAAAAAAGTTTTCGAGACACCTTTGACTAACAATCACACTGTACTCCCCACTGTCTCTCTCTCTCTTTTATTCTTTTGCCCTTTGAAAAACTAAATAACATGAGACAAACTTTTTTTTGGTTAAATTTGTACACATTTAAACTCTCCCTCCTCTCTCTTTACCTTTCCCAATAAATCTTGGATTGAACTTTGGCAATATAATTTGCAAAATTTTTTGAAAAACATTTTCTAGTTTAAATTTTCATTCTGCAACTTTTCAATTTTGTGGAGACTAACAAAAAAAAGGATTAAAATCAAGGGAAAGCTACAGAATGGACTTGGACTAGAGTTATACAAGAAGAAGTTTGAACAGTGAAAGTCAGATGGAAAGGGATAGGAAAAGCACTTAAGGAGAAAGGAAATTGAAAGTGTGACAAGTCTCTTATTGGTTTTTTTGCAATATGTCTTTTTAAACATTTAGCATATACCTCCATATCATTGCATAATAAGAGAAAGAGAGAGGGAGAAAGTCGTCTGATTGTTTGACACAGAAAACTTGTTTTTTGGGCCATAAATGAACAAGAAATAATGGAAATTAAGTATAAATATTAGAAATAATAAAGAAAATGGATCAGATTTAAATGTTTAAAATAAAAAATTCTATTTCTAAAAATGATGTGGCAAGATATAAATAAAGAGAAAAGTATCTCTGTATTTTGAGAGGACAATAAAAAGAGAAAGTCATCCAAAAGAGAATGGAAAGCAATACGATTATTGTTGTGACAGTGAAAAACAATCCCTGCTTTCTTTCATTGATATAGTCACAATTGGCAATGTTGAAACTACGTGCACTTTCTCTTTTATACTGATTGTAAAAAGAATATAGAGACAAGTGTATCTGTAAAGTAAAAGAGAAAGAAAATAAAACTCTAAATGTAAAAAAAAGACCAAAACCCCCTCTGGCCCCCTCACAAACTTTCTCTTTTTGTATTGTAAGGATATTCATCACATCTTAACCCCTTGCCTCTCTCTCTCTCTCTCTCTCTCATCAAAAAAAATTGTTTGCGAGGGTGTCTCGAAGGAGTTAAGAGTGTGACGAGGGGAGTAAGACTGAGAGACTTTTTTATTCTTGGACGAACATTGACCACGTAGAGATTTGCCTTGTCTCTTTTTTTTGAAAGAATCCCTTGAGCTTTTCCCATGATTGTGGTGAGATTCAATAGACTGTAGGGAGAAAGCAATTCAATGCTTTGTGGTGTGTGTGTATGTACATACAAAACAAAGTGGCTCCATTTCCTTCTTCTTAAACTTATTACACTTGTCCTCTCTCTCTCTCTCTCTTGTCAAAGTACAGAGAATTTTGTATATTTTTTCTTATTTTTAGACTATTCTCACAAATTCCGTTTCCAGTGTAGTGAACATGAACATGAACACCAATTGTACTTTTTTATGATTGAATTTTATTAAGTTAAATAATTTAATCTTATAAAATAAATATATTGAATGTATGTTTCTAGTGATGAGATAATTGAAATTTATCAATTTAATCAGTTGACAAAATAAAATACTCTAGCCATTTTTTATTATAAGGCATTGGTCAACATTTTATGTTAAATATTTACAAAAATGTTATGTTTTTTTAATAAAAAATACAGTATAAAATACAAGTTTAAAATATTGACCAATATTTTTTATTTAGAATTTTTAAAAAATGTATTAGGTTTATAATGTGGAAATTTATGAAAAAAAATAAATTTCATAAATTAGGATGACGAGTGAGGCAGGGGACAGAGAAAAAAAGAGATGAAGAAAGAATGGGAGGGAATTTCACATAAAAATGTAGACACAGGGCCACTCAGTCTGTAACTTTCATGGTCGTCCCCGTTCTCTTTTTTATTTGCTCTACAATTCTCTCTATGTTGCGTTGACATTTCTGGAAATTCGTTAATAAATAATGCATCATGAGAGAATGAGTCGTCCCTTCTGCTTTCCTCTCCGGAGTCCGGATGTAGACTTGTGGGAAATACAATAATAGATTGTTGGAGAAAACAGTTGGTTCTAGTCTCTCCTCTCCATATTCTCTCTATGAAATTATTTCATTTTTTTCTATTTATCTTTCCTTTCCCCTTTTTTAGTTTACAATCTATTCTCTCATATATTACACCAGTATTTATGACCCTAATTTATATTTCTTCTCTTATAAAACTTGAAAAAATATTCCTTATATTTCTAAGTTTGGAGGATAGAGTTGGAGCATGATGAGAAAAATAAAACCCATCAAGTTTATAAATATTCAACCATTTTTCTCACTCTTTTCTTCTTCTCTACAGTTACAGCTAAGTATTTTATAGTCTGTGCACATAAATTGTGTATAAAATACTAATTTTTTGAGGATTATGACTCTACAAAGAGAAAGAGTCTCTCTCTCTAATTGTGTAGTTTGACAAAATTTTGGAGGATAAATAGTAGAAAAGAGGGAATGGGTTAGAGAGAATTTTGAAGAGAGAGAGAGAGAGTTGATTTTTTGTTCTGTGTTGTTTAGAGTTTCAATGATGGGGTCCACAGGTCCAAAAATACACTGAGCCCTTCTTCAAAAGCCAACCACCGGAATACCACAATGATTTTCATAGACTCTTCTCTCTCTCTCTCTCTCTAGATGAGAGACACAGAGTTTCCCTCATTTGAGTGTAAAGAGTAGAACGTTGAGTTTTTTTACTACTAGAAATTTCCTTTTGGTTGTCATGTGTCACGCCTTGGAGAATGTATAAAAAGTTTGAACTGTGGACTAAAAAACTCTTGAGCTTCTCTACCACCACAGCCACTCCTCCTCCTCCTCCTCCCCTTCTTCTCTTGTTGAGTGAAGAGTCAATAGAAATTTTGTCTTGATTGCTTTTCTCAAACCTTGAATAGTTCAAGTATTAACTCATCCTCTATCTTTCTACCTTCAAGAGAGAGAGAGAGAGGGGTGCCCAGGAGGGACTTGAGAGTTGTAAAATATGTTTAGTTTTTTCCCCTTTCTTTTATATTATTTTCTTCAAAGATTCTTCTTCCAATTTTCGCATCATTTTATTTTGTTCACCCTCCTCCCCTCCTCTTTCCTTCAAATTCAATTTCATGGAGTAAATAAAATATTTGGTACGGGTGAGAGAGAAAGAAAAAGTTGTAAAAGAACATTTTTTTAGAAGTAAAGAGGAAATTCGGTTATGAAAAAAAAAAGAATCTCTCTATTTTAACAGAGTGTGAACTCAAAATTAGGCACAATCAAATAAATGGAGGCTGACAAAATTTCCTAATGGTTCTACATATCCCCCCTTTTTTTCTCTCTTCATCTTTCTTTCAGTTTTTGTGTGTGTGTGTGTGTGTGGCCTGTGGCAAATGAAAGGGAGAAAAAGTTTGCTGTCTCCAAGACCAAAATGAAATTTATTTTTTCTTTGATCATTCATAGATTACTATAAAATAGACGCCTTAGTTTAATAGAAGAAGATGACTTATCTAACTCATTTCCCACTTTTTCTTGAAATATTACTCATGACAATAAAACTTTCAAGGGTAGCACACTGGCAAAGACGTTTGGTTTTGAAAGGTGAACAGAAGAAATAATAAAGTTTGGAAACGGAAGGAAGTGAATAAAATTTGAAAAACTAAATTTTAATCTCATTTTCAAAGGGCCCTTTTTGCAAATGACAACTTTCTTTTTAGATAAGGTGTGTGTAAATCTAATTTAATTTTTTTAAATTATTAAATTATAATGGAAGTTGGATGAGGAAAAATAAAGTTTAAACAAATTAACTTTTACTTAATAGTAAAAATAGTTCAGGTAGTTTATTAATTAGATATTTGGTTTTGTTTTCTTAAGACTTAAAACATGATTAAATTGCAAATAAAATTGGGTTGGTCATAAATTGTAATAAAACTCCCGGGTTCTAGATTACTCAAAAGTTTTTTTTGACAATGGATAATAAATTAATGAAAGTAATTTATGTTTTTGATATATTTTCTAAAGACTATAATAATATATTATATTTATAGATTCCATTGAAAAAATAAACTAAAGACATGTCAAAATGTTTAACGTTTTGGCACAAAGAACCAAAGGACCCTGTACTTGGTTGGCAAAGCTATACGGTGGATCAATTCATTTCAAATTATGTTTGCTGATTGGTGATGAGCCCCAATTCCTTCTTTTTCTTTTCAATATTCCACTTGAATATTGTACATGAGTTGACAACATACTTTTTTGTATAATATTTATATTTTCTATTAAAACCACAAGAAATTTTGGTATTTGACAAATATGTGTAAGAGAATTAGGAGTAGTAAATAAAGATAAAAAGAAAGACAAAGAGCCTGTTCAAACAAGGTTAGAATTTCATGAGAATATTAAATATTTCTTCACCATCACCACCTCCTCTCCTCCTTTTATTTATATTTCCGGCAGACAAAGAATGTGAGATTATAGTTATCATCTTGTGTAATTCTATTTATATATTTTTCACAGACTTTGACTCAAGACCACTGAGATTTTTATCAAATTCAATGGCAAATACGATTACACATACAAACCAATTGCCAATTTCTATTTTTTTGTGTGTATAAAGTTTTTACAACAAAAAAAATTTACATAGTAAATTAAAATATTTTTCTGTTCTGTTTCTGTGTTTCCATAATCCACAAAAAATACAGAGAATTTGCCTTGAATACCAATTTTATTATTTTGGGTAAAAGTGGCCTTGTTGGATTTTTTTTTGTAAAAGAATGTACAATGTCAAATTGTTTTATTTCCACTCCTTCACAACTTTAGTCTCTCAATAAACTTTTTTTCTGCAAAAAATATTCTCTCATCCCCGCCCATCATGACTGTCACATAAAAATAAAACAAGTGGAATACAACTTTCTAGATAAAATTCAAAAATTCTTGTACCACATTACATGTACTGTATCCTCATATAAATATTTGAATCAAAATTTAATTATATTCTACAAAAATTCTAGTACAAGAAATGGCTTGCTACTTAGCCTTATGTTTTTAGGTCAAGAAGGGGTCAATTAAATGACCTCTTCATAATTTCTCTAGTTATTATTGTTACATTCTGAAAGAAATTGTACATCTTGTTCTTCTTGTCTATGGAGAATAATCTTTGAAGAAAGGAAACAAAAAAAGGAAGAAACAAGAAAGAGAGAGAGAGAGAATGTATTTTCAGTTAATTTTAATTGGGTATAGTGGTTAGAGTAAATTAAATTAGTTGTTGTGTGGAGTTTTGGTAATGTGTACATGCATATCTATCCACTATGTTTTTAGAGTGTTTTTATTTGTTAGTGTCTTCATTAGATCCCTCACTGTGCCCTACTACTACGGGTACTCCAGTCTCTCTTCTATTTGGCTTTACAAACCACAAAACTCTCAACGTCTAACCGGTCTCTCTCAATTATTGACTCTTCAGCCTTCAAATCGTCTCAATTTCTCCATTTCTCTCTCTCTCTCCTCGGAAAAAGCCAATGTGTAAAAAATGATTGTGGTTACAACAGAGACAATATCACTTGAGCTATAGATACACTTTGGACTATCTGTACGTCTATTGATGTACAAATTGTTATCTCATTTTCTTTTTCATACAATATTTTTTTTTATATGGCAACTCCAACTCTCCATGTTTGTTGATATCAAAGCTTTCTATCAATTAAATGGAGAAAAGTAGACTGACTTGAGTTGTTTTAGTGTATGAGGAGAGAATGTTGAAGAAATATTTTCTACTCTCTTTATTTTAAGGATCGTCTCAACAACTTTTTTTTCCTGTACTAAAATCTCCAATCTACACAAAAAAAGAGTAGGGCAGTTGAATCGATTTGTATTTATAAGGCTCTGAATCAATCCTTTATTACATCAATCCTATTGAATATAAATTCTAAACCCCCTCCCTCTCTCTCTGTGTGTGTAAACCACATTAGCACTTATATAGGAAAAAGTACAAGTTATTTTTGGAACTCAGTTTTTTTACTTTGCTCATTTAATTCTATTACGTGTTATACTTGAGAGAGAGAATTAATTACAATCAAATTAATAGGAAAAGGTTCTAAACAGTAAAAACCCCATCTTTTTTTCATTTGTACTCGTATTCTCACAGAATTTGTCAATAATTTCTCCATACTTTTTTTTCCATTTGATAAATTTCAACTAATACAGCCATACTTTTTTTTGTAAAATTCTGGGTAAAGTTTATTAGGGGAAAAGGTTTTAATGTAATTTAATTTGACTAAATATTTCCCCCTCAATTAATACTCTTTTGACCCTCTTCATTAAAAAATTAAATACTTGTTTTCACGCACGTGTTACGAGTACATTCTCCATCATCCTTTTTGTCCCGTTTTATTCCAGAATTAAATTACTTTTTATTCACATGCAAACTTTTATCCAGTCACAAAAGTCAATGGAGACACACAATCACAAAAGTCAAACATTTTTCAAAATGAAAGGACACGCCTAAATTCTAATAAATGATTCCATGTATAAAAAAATGAAATAAAAAAAATGAAATTTTTTGAGACAAATATCTGTAGCTTGTGTAATAATTTTCAAAAATTGAAAAAAAAATTATATTAAGAATCACAAATGTCAGGAGAGACTGGAGAGGTCATGCTTCAGCTTGTCTGTTCTTTCTCTGTTTTTATTGATACTTTATCTATATAACTAAAAGAGAAAGTTGTAAAATAACGAGGCCATTTCGAAAATCAACTTGAGTCACAAAAAACCGTCTTTTCACTTTGATCGTGACAAAGAAGATGAAGGAGGGACGTGATATACATATACACACAGAAATGTACGTATATAAATGTAATAGTTCATGAGAGAGAGAGAGGAAAAATGATAATAAATGTGACAGGGGATGGGTGAGAGAGTGTAACATTTACTACATAAACTGAATTGAAGAACCAATTGGTTGACATTTTAAGAGCTCCTCATAGACCACATGATATTCCCTCCAATAAGAAAAAACTAAGACTTGACTGTATAGACAAGGAACAAAAGATTTACACTAAAAAAAGTCCATGTACAATGTCCAAAAGTAGACAGCCTCTCCAATCTCTGTGTCTACGAGGAAAGTATCAAGAGAGAGAGAGAGAGAGGAACTTGGACAAACAATTTTAGTTCATTACATTTCAACTCCAAGACGTACCTCAACCTATAAAATCCCCGTCTCTTTCTCTTGTCCTGTCGACGCCAACAAGAAGAAGAAGAAAAAAAAAATCCTGTACAATGAACAAGGAGAAGGAAATGGTTGGATTTGTCAATTGTACATCTCAATTCGTGAAATACGAGCTTGACAAAGGAGACAAGTCACCAGAGTATGTTATACATGTACATGTATGTGTGTGAGAGAGAGAGAGGCGAGTATAAAGGTAGCAAAATGGGGATATTTAGTTGAGACCATACTTTTTCCTCCACTGTAAAAAAAACTAGAAGGAGAGAGACAGACAGACAGAAGATCGATTTGAGAATCTCAAACTTGAACATGTTTCGCCAAGTTGATATCGATACCTTTTTTTTAAATCTTGAAGAGGGAGAAAAAAAATTGACTGTGAACGAACAGCTCAGTTTGAGTCCCTCAATTTGATTCAAAAAGACTCTAAATTTCAAATTTCTTTTTATTTATAATCCACACCAAGACTTACCTTGAGCCTCCTCCTCCTCCACTCCCGCCTTTCATCAAAATCGATTTAGTCTCATCGCTACCCCTGGACGTGGAATGAGTGAATATTATTCAAGAAATTAAAGGCAACACTATACTATACGTTATATCAGTAGTAGTACATATAGTACACTAGGACTGTTATAGGGAAAATTCATGGTGATGTACTTGAAACTTTTCTTTTCTCACTTTCCATCCCACGACAACCAACCCATGAGCCCAGAATCTCTTACATTTTCCGTATGAATACACACTACTCCCTTGTGTCTCTCTGTGTGGAATAAGTGAAGAGAGAGAGAGAGAGAGTCTCTGAGTCAACAAAACACTTTTTTAGACTTGTTTTCTTACCTTCTCTTCTCCTTTTCCTCCTCGTTAAGTCCACAGTCAATGTAGAGGGTTAGGAAAAAAATGTATGGGCATTTGCATTCAATTATTGGGAGAGGAGGGGAAATAATAGACACAAAAAAAACGAGTGGGCAAAATTGGGCGTACATTCAAAATTTATTTTTCTGTGACTATTCATTCCCTGTAAAGGTATCCATTTTGCTAGGGACAAAATGGGAGATAAAGTCTTATATGGCTAGTGGGAAGAAAGAGAAAAAAGATTGGGGGAGAAAAAAAACAAAAAATCACACGGCTCGAGAGACTCAAAGACAAGAGTCAGGGAAAAACTATTAGACACTTGAAAAAGAACTTGAGAGTTAATTTCAACGTCTCACTTCTCTCTCTCTCTCTCTCTTACTTTAATCTCCCTTTCCCTTGAACTAGGCAAGTTTTTGTAGGGAAAGTGTAAATGAAATCTATGAACAACACAAGAGAGAGAGAGAGGGAGGCAAGGGAGATGGAAAGAATAAGGAATTTGTATTCCTTGGCAGTTTAAATAAACTCATTGATGCGAGTAAGTATCTATGCTAACTTTAACTTTTGTGTAGAGCAAGATACCAAAAAGAGAAAGTCGGAGAAAGGAACAAGTTGGAAGGGAACAAGAATAAGTAAGATGAAAAGGATGGCATAGCTAAAACCAAGATAATTATATTTGTTCGGGGTGTCTGGCATTTTCTTAAGATATGAGCAGAAGGGAAGAAGGAGGAGGAGGGGGGAGTGTCTTCTTCGTCTTCAATCAGGAAATGGAGCGCAAGATATTTATTAGGACAACCATTTCCATTATCATTATACTTTTCCAAAGTATCAATCTTTTCCCAAAAACTCAACCAGTGGCACAAGTGACACAATAGCTTCGTTCATCCTTAAATTCAACTTTTCGTCATGTTCCATGTTTGATTTTGATTTTTAAAATCGGGAGATGAAAATGAAATTTTTATGGGAGAGTATAAAAATGTGCATTTTGTGAATTGACTGGAAAAAAAGTCAATGACATGGTGGGGATTTATTTATGCATGTAAATTATGTTGGGAAAGTCAATATGTTTTTAAACTTTATGGTGCTAACGTATCCATTTTGAATAAATTATTCAAATTAAATACATTTTTTATGTCAATCCTCTAAATCTTCCCCTTTTAGTAAATTCTATCAAGACAGCGAATATTTGATCATCAAACTAACGAATTTTTCATTTTTTTTGTGTGACTCTTTAGAAAGTTTGATCATAAAAAAAGATGAGAGAGAAATAAAATCTTTTTTTTTGAAAAAAAAATATTTGTGTAACATAAAAAAGAGACTGGATTTTTTTACTTTTAGTTTAGTAATTAAAAAGAATTATGAGTTTAATTTAGTTGACTTGAGACTGGAGTATATTCTTTAATTTTTGAGAGTTGGTTATAAAAATAATCAAATGTACATAATAAGACACTTTTAACTTGTATCGTCAATACAGGACAGTACTTATGAGACTGACTATATATAAAATGGCAGTGAAAAAGTAATTAAAAAGATTGAGTGTGGGAGGAGGAGAGTCGTCATGAGAAAGAGCTCAAAGTAATAAAAAGATGGACAACTTTTTCTGTTAAAACTGTTCAAAAATCATGTCCCCGCAAAAAAATGACATCTTCTCTATTCTATTAATTTCTCCACCTCCACAATTTATATAAAATAAAAATTAATTTTTTAATTACATTACTCAACTATTGAATGACCTTTGTATTGAACTTTATAATAAATATCACATGATAAAAAGTAAGTGAGAGAGAGAATACAAATGACCGACTTTTTGTGTTTAAAAAAGTTTTCATCTTTCTCCAAATGTTTGACTTTTGTCAGTTGACAAGTCGCATCATGTCTGCTTTTCTGCTCTCAACTCTACAAAATGCACTAACTAGTTGCATTCATTTAATAATTGGATTGTGTATTTTAATATAGCTCCCTGTGTGTAAAATGCTACGTCAACAAATTATTCGCATAAAATGAACATTGTTTATATAACCCACGTCCCACTGTATTGTAAGTATGTACATACATATATTTGTAGTAGAAATATTAAATGATAAATTAAATTTTGTGGATGACACACAAACACACTAAGAGAAAATCAGAGAATTGATGAAAATATCTCTCTCTCTTGTTTTATACTAAAACTTGTGTGTCTACGTAATAAAGAGAGATGAATAGACAAGATAATCATTCTTGCCTCAAAATGGATATGTACATCACTCATGGAGACAGTGTGTCAAATGCATTCTTTGCTAATTAATACCATTCTATTTAATTCCCCCCTCTCCCTCTCTCTCTGTCTCTCTCTTCTTCCAGAGATTTATCTTATGAGGAATTTTGTGACCCCAATATAAAGTTTTAGATGCTTATTTCCACGAATGAATGTATCCCCGTCTATTTAAATCACTTTTACAGTATCTTCATTGAGGAAGCATTAGTCGTAAATATTTTTATTCTTCAACACAAATAATACTTACAAAATATGTACATCACACAAGAGAGAGAGAGAGAGAGGTTGATATACTAAAGAGTAATATTTAATGTGGAATATATATTTTATTTTTATACTGACTCAGCATCTCCTTTGAGGTAAAAGGAAGGAAAGGAGGGGGGGGGGGTACTTACTTAAGAAAACGGTGAAGATTTTAGGTAGCTTAAAAAAAGAAGAAGAAAATTGACAGTATACAGCATGAGATAAAATACGAGTGTGACCGGTAGAAAATATAAAAAGAAGGGGAGAGAGAGAGGAAGGGTAAGAGGCCGAAAAAAGGTAATAAAACGGAAAAATTTGACATTTCTCTTGGCAAAGTGTTGGAAAGAAAGCAATGAAATGAAGAATAAACAGACTTCGGCTTTCTTTTTTTGTTGTCGAGAGAGGCCAACTTGGGTCTGGGTGATTTGTGGCTCAAAATCTTTGCTAGAGTTATGATGACAGTCTTTCCAACGTTCTATGTCGGTGGTGGAGGGTACAGTCAACTCTATCGTTTTAATAATATTAGCTTATTTTTTGAAAAAAATGTCTTTCCCTTCTTTCGTCATTGTTATCTGTACAGTGGTCCAATTTTTGAAGGAGAGAGTACTTGATAAAAAAAATGTCTCCATTTGTACACAAGCAACCTATTGATTCTTTATGATTTGTGATGTACACACACACAAGAAAGAATGTGTAAATAATGACAAAAATTGACAATTGTTTTTCTTTTCTTTTACTTTCACTTTTAGGCACATATCAAGGCCAATGGCTTCGAGGTATTAGATTATATTATAATATATATATGTATATGAATGCTTATATAATTATATAAAATAAAAAAAATTGAAAAATTGAATTAAAATATTTTGAATCATATTCGAGGTCTAAGGCATGGATATGGAGTTCGTACCAGTGCCCCTTTTGGTATGGCCTCCCATTTCCGTCCCAAGGCACCACAGGGATCCATGGCATCATTGAAAAGCGAGTCCGCAGCCGAGCCCACATCGGAGAGGTAAAATAAAAATTATTAGTATCAATACCAATGTCCCAAATATACTCCCCCCAAAAAATGTTTTTTTTTGTTTGTTTCTGTCTCTTTTCTGTTTACAAAACTCCATCCTTTTTTTATATTACTAAAAATCCTCGTCCAATTTCTTTTCTATGAAAAGAATATCTTTAACTATTGACAGTCTGAAAAATTCTATAGATTGTAGAGAGACATACATTGTCATAAAAATCAGTTTTTTTACAATACAAAACAAACTACAAAGACGATGCCATAAAGTGCTTCAATGTGTCTTTGATGAAGTGCTGTACAGTCCATGTTTTTTTTCTCTTGAATCTTGAACAAATCAGTTAGATTTGGGATGGAATAAAAGAGAATAATCTTGAGAGACTCAAAAAAGAAGGTTATAAGAACATTGTCAGTGTGATGGACTATAGACGTGAAGTTTTTCCCCGTTTTTTTGGTGTATGTACAGCACTTTCCCTTGTAAGAGTTGAGGACATCCATCAAGTTGGTTTTTTCTCATCGTGAGAATGTAGACTTGGTTCCATTTTCCTAAGGGAGGAGGAGAGAAGACGGGAATGTATGGGGATGTTCCGTTTGCATCGTTCATAATAATTCTTGCTATTGAAATATTTTATTTGCACGGGATTTTATGGTACATGATATAATACATTATATCTTGTTTATATTCCATTCATTTCGTTCTCTCTCATAGCTCATACCATATGTTTATACAAGAGAGAGAGAGAGAGAAAGAGAGAGAGGGGGAGAGAGAGAAGAATTTTCCTTAGTCGGAGGTACACAGAGAACATTCCCATGTATTCGACAGACATCGAAATGAGTAAACAGGAAGTAACGGAAACTGACTTGCATGAGAGAGCCAAGACGACCAAGTTGGAACCATTTGCTATTATATATATTATGTGTACAAATTTCGCTTCCTTTGACGTCTCATATATTATAAACTGGGAAATTATAGACCAGCTTAATCTTTCTAAGTAGGAAGACTGCAGCCATGACATGTACAATCTAAATTTCTTTTAGTTCTTTTGAGATCCTTCAAATAATCTTTATTCTTACACAATTTCCAAGCTCTTTTTTTTACTTTAAACATTATTTTAGTTGACAAAAATAAACAAAAACAGTACATGGGTCCTTATAAAATGATTCAAGTTTGAACAGGGAAAAATGAATATTTTTTTCATTGAATTTTTCAAGTTTTGTATTTTGTCAAATGACAAATGACATGAAAAAAATGAAACAAGTTTTACCTGGTCGACACTGACAGAATATGAAGGATTAAAATATTTTTTGACTGACATTGGAAAATCAAAGGCCCGTTGGTATTTTGGTATAGCAGTTTTTTTTTCGTGTGTACATTGACAAATAAATTAGAAATAGAATAGCGATGAAGAAAGGATGAGAGATATTTTTTGGTTGAAAAAATAAGAATAAAAAATTTGAAGTAACAATGTAACATGGTTTCTTTATTTGGGGATTCTACAGGGACCGACGAATGGACGATGTACGAGGAGGTTTTGTCCTCAAAGCAAGAAGCGACGAGCCTCCAGCCAGGCGAAGATCATTAGTGGAACGATCGAGTAACTTCAAAGAGTCTATTCTCAAGGTGAGTACATAAATATGTATAGAGACTAAAATTATGTGTACATAAAATGATCTATTATAGTCAAGAGAACCCCCCCCCCCCTCCTCCTTTCCCTCTTCTCTTCATTTCCATTCTAATATTTAAGACACTTTGTGTGTAGTCAGACTAGAGAGAGAGAGAGAGTGAAAATCTCGTGTACATGCAAACTGACACTGTGTTGGAGTTTCCTTTCTCATTTATTACAACTTTGTCATCAGAGCTCAGTGGTGGCTCTTTTGAGTGATATTACTCTTAAGCATCTTAATGCCCAACCTCTCATTCCTCTTGCTCCAGTTACGTTTATGACTTTATTTCAAACTTGAGACTTTCTCCTGTCTTCTCCATATAAAATATATCACTCTATAGACATACATTACAGTGAAAGTCTCTCTCTCTCTCTTTTCATTGCTTTACAATGAGGCATTTGATTGAAAATTTTGATTTTATTGTACTCCACATTTCTCCCCCGTTTAAAACTCAACTTTTTTTTATAAAAAAAACCAAGGTTGTTAATGTAAGCAATTAAATTGATTACTGTCTCAATAAATTTCTCTTGTCCTTGAAAGAGAGAGAGAGAGAGAGACAAGGGACAATAAAAAGGAGAGTGTTGTAGTCTCATTTGAAGTTTTCTTAAATGTTGGTCTTCTTCCTAAAATTGTGGACATTTGACATTGAACATGGTTGGGGGAGTTATTTGAAATGGAAATAGTTTTCAAACATTTTATTTGACTTTTCCACGGAACAAAGAAAACTATCAAAATCCTTTCAACTCTCACCTTGATACATTTTTAACATGGAAAAGGTCACAAAAAGAAATGTCAAAATTCAACTTTATATATACTAAATACCTAGTTATGTTGAAATTTGAAAAAGGTCTTTTTTTATTTTGAAATAGTAAAATGCTCCAGGCTGAGAGGGACAAAAATTTGATGAGATTCTTTTTTTTGTACATGGGGGTCACTTTCACTTTATATTTAAATTTTGAAGGGAATAAAAAAAACTAAATTAAATAAAAGAGTAGAAAAAATAAATGTAGTTTTATTTTAAAGTTGAAAAATAAAATGGCAGGAGCATCACCAGACGGTTGTTTTCCAATTTAACTCACTAATAGCAAACTCGTTTGCTCTCAAAGTGTTTCGTGATTCATTTGATGACGAGCCAAAGTGCCACATGCGAGAAAAAAAGGTGAAAAGAAAAACTGCATTGGCTAAACACTTGATTTTTTGGCACATCCACTTCTCTTGGTTCCAGCAGCTTGACATCGGACCTCCTTTTTTATATGTTACACACACTTTACATACATTCCGAGACTTTTTTTCTTCCTGTCTCAATCTATGGGATTTAGCACACAAAGAGAGAGAAAAATGATGGAATTGAGGCCCTCTCTACTTTTTTTTATTGTTTATTTTATTCTAATACAAAATCATTTGAAACATGAGTTGATTTTTTTTATTATTGTCTAAATTTAAAGTCCATTAAATTCAAGTTCAACTTAAAATATTTTTTTGAAAAAATAACTTGGATTATTTTGACATGTGTAGATTCTACAGTGTAGAATGAAACTGGAGGAAAAAAGAATTTTTTAGCATATTTTGTGTCTGTACAAGTACAGACACGAATAGTGACGCCTGTAAATTTAAAGGTAGTGTTGATGGTATTATTTAAATGTGGCGTAAAAGAGAATGAGATTTTAAATATTTAACATTTATTCATTTCTATACACTCTCTACCTAGCTAGTATCCTACCCCCCATACTATTTTAAAGTAAATATACGGTTAATGAAAATTTAAATTATTTCGTGCCCTCCACTTTCAAACTTATACAGATACACCGTTCATAATTTTATGTAGAAACTTTCTCAACGAGACAAAATTCTCACGGATCCTTTTATACGAAGATACTGTATGTACAAGTATTTTTTTTTGAAAAAAAGCTGCCACATGGGACCTACCAAAATTTAGACAAAAACATTTTTGTCTACAATTCAAGAAAGTATCCAAGTACAAGATTAAGTAAAAGTTTCACAATTCTCAAAGTCCATAGTTTTGGTACGGTCATGAAGAATTTTGGTGTGTCTGTGTATTTCATAATTTATATAAATTTTCATCATGATGAGGATGAGACACAAGGAGGGAAAAAAGGGAGAAGATGAGTTGAATGAAAAATAATATTTGATGAAACATAAATAATATTTTAATGTAGCCAGCACATTAACCTTCCCATTTTCTTCACTCCCATGTTATTTTCACTTTGTTACTCTTTCCCTCTCTCTCTTGTTTTGAGTCGGGCAGTGTGAAGAGGGGGACAGGATTTTTTGGGATGATGTATTCATATACTTAGTTAGCTCATCTCTCTCTCTCTCTTGCCTGCCATGTGTACATATTGTGATGAGGAGATCTCATAAGAGAATATTTTTGTGTGTCTCTAGAGACGGATTTTGGCATTAGTAATGCTCCATTCTCCATGACGCATGTTAACAGAGCTAATTAATTAAAAGCAAGAATTTAATTCCCCACCTCTCATCTTATACTCTCTGTACTAGTACACTGTTTTTGGAATATGAAATAAAAAAAGAGGATCTTGATATTCTCCTCACACTTGGCATGAGCCACCCCTTTTTTATATAGAAAAAGATAGAGAGAGAGAGAGAGGCAAAACAGTTGAGTGTTATATTTATATAAGTTGTTTGGTTGATATCATTTATGGGTTATGGGTCTATTGAAAAGGGAGGGAATTTTGTTTGACAATCATCAAAAGGGAAGGAAGAACATGCACTGCTAAAAGAATTCCTTTTAAAAACTGTTTGGGGAATGTGAGTGCAAACCTATTTATTATTACACGTGTCTCTACGTACTTGAGATTATTATTAAGATGACAGTCCCAACCTTGACGTGAGGCAATGCTTTTGACCCCCCCCCCCCATCTCTTCCCATTTTTTAAATCTTCCATCCATTTTTTTCTCTCTCAGAGATTTCTTTATCATTTATATAAAAGTAACAATTTTATTTATTCAAAAATATTTTTAAATACTTCTCTCACTTGTCTCTGTCTCGAACCTGTGTAGTCTGTACAATTACAAATAATAATTGTTATTTTTATTTTGTTTCAAAAACTTTTTAAATTAAAATTCTTCTTGTACTTTGGTTCACTCTCAAAAAATGCAAACTTTTTTTTCTTTCATGAGATTAGAAAAAGTTTTGGGACTGTAGAAATTGACAAAATTGTTCTTGTTGTTTTTTTTATGATAAAAATTAAAAAGAAAAATTTTGGCTAGTTACGTAGAAAGTACAGGAAGGAAATCCTCTAAAGAATGGACTAAAATCCAGTCCTGTCTGTCACAAAATACATTTTGAGAGAGACAAGAGACTTGGACTGGGACATGGCCAAGAGAAAGAGAAAAGTGACTTTTTTTCTCGTGAATTTCCGTGTGCAATGAGACAGAATGAAGGATCAGTCTTACACTCTTTCACAAAGTCTTTTTTATTCATTTTTATCCCAGTCTCATTGGCTGGACAGTTCCTTTGTAGTACAGGACATGTACATGTATGGGCCACAATCGTCATCAAAAATCATTCAAGTTTGTCACATCATAAAAGTCATATGTCACGTGTCTAAAAAAATAACCACGAGAATTTATCAACTTTATTTTTTACTTGATGCTTCAATTATATTTTTATATAAAAAATAATTTTTTTAAAAATATCAATTAATTTATTAAAAATAAAAGATAAAAAAATGGCTCACAATTCTTTCTCTAAGCCATTGTCCTCTCCTTTCGTCATGTTTTTGTCAGGGACATGAGTGGTACTCGTACTCCAGGTACTACAAAAAAGTAAGAGAAGAAAGTAGAAAGTTACATAACCTTTTTGTCAATGATTAATGTTCCTGACATCATAAAGATTTCAAAAAAAACTTTCTCTTTAGCCTATTGAACTTTAGGATTAGACGGAGGGCAAGATCAAGATTAGCCAGTGAGTATCTGTATCTGTAGAGTTTTACTTTTACTGGAATTCATAGCTAGCGTTTCCAGTCAGCTTTTCTCTTCTCGCTACAGGTAATAAACTCAAGGAGGACTAAAGAGTCCAAGGCTTTGAGTGTTTTTGGTGAGGGTGATGGTGAAAATTTTACGAATCATTTTTCTCCCTCGTTGATAAATCATCGTAATGGAAATGGTAATAAAATACAATAGGGCTTCTCAAATATTAGTTCCCTTAAACTTTTAAACTACCTAACCTCTCCAAACCAAACAATCCTCTCCAATGTCTTCAAGCTCTTTAGTTCTGGAGACTTAAGAGGGAAATCTTAGAAGGACGCAACACTTATTCATGGTATTTAGAATGTAGAGGCTAGAGCTGGTTTTGACCAGCTCTTATCTCTCCTCGCTATTCTCGCCTCTTTTTTGGTAAAAAACACATACGATTTTTTGTATAGAACGACATTCAATTGTCATTCTTATTTGCATCATTTTGAGTTACTTTGTGTGGTCCTGCATTAATTCTACAAAAACTAAAATGTCAACTAAAAGCAAAAAGGCCAATCAAAAACAAATTGACCAAGGTAGTCAAAATAGTCAAAAGGCAGGGAAAAGTCATGACTGGGAAGAATATTGACAAACCACTCTTTGCTTTTTGGAACTTTATACCTTAAACACATATACCGTTCACTCATGACAGCGTCAATAAGCTCAACGGACTCGTCAAGAATTTTGTCAATTTCTGGCCCATTTTTGGCATATTGAACACCAATAATGGCGTCAAAGCGAAT